>JAJOOE010006518.1:0-39414 GCA_036250405.1 Solanum raphanifolium
TTATTATTTATTATATTATTATTATTTATCATTATTATTTATTATATTATTATTATTTATCATTATTATTTATTATATTATTATTATTTATCATTATTATTTATTATATTATTATTATTATTATTATTTATTATTTCTTATTATTAATAATATTAATATTATAACTTCCCAAAAAGAAGTCCTATTTTTTAGAACTGTTTAGCTTTAAACTCATTAAAAAATATTTATTTATTATTTAATACCATTATATGTAATTAATTTAGAGTCCTAAACGTCTTATTATAAAAAAAAGCAACTTTCACATATAGCAAACATAAAAATTATATTTGTATGTTATTGCTATAATTTGCATAATTGCGCTCCATGGAAAATTTTATGTTTGCTATGGAACTTTTGATTTGTATAATTCGCTAGATACATCCAATTTTATACAAATTGTTCAGTTTTGTATAAATTCATTTATGCATTGTAATTTGTATAATAAAATCTGTATTTGTATAATTATAAGTGTATAGGAAGAAAATATATGTATTTGTATTTGTATATACACTTTTCTCTCGCTTTATACAAACACAAACACATTATATACGTTTGTATACCGAATGAGTAATTTTATATAAAAAATGACTAATTGTATACCGAACCAGATGACAAAAAATGGGATGTTTGCTGCAAATTGCAAATAAAATAAACTATGGCTATATAATTTAATTTGAATTAATTGTTCGCTATTTCATACGATTTTTCCTTATAAAAAAGAGTCCTAAACGTCTTTTGTAATTGTTTGATTTTTTATTTTTTTAAAATTAATTTGTGTTCTTATCTTTCAGTTTATGGCTTTCTTATCTTTTCTTTTGTAATTACGTGGGTTGGTTATTTATTTTGAAAAAGTCACATTTAATTAGTGGCCATTTTACTTTTTATTATTAGCAATAAGAGTTAAATTATTTAATTTTTATTTATAGAAATTGATTGATTCACAACCGTTTTGATTTTCTTTTCAATTTATTATTTTTTAAAAATTTATTATTTGAATGATTTTTCCAGATCAATTAGTGGCCATTTTTTCTTTTTATTTATTATTAATAAGAGTTAAAACTCGACGAGCCCATGGACTACATGGCAAATCGCCGACCAGGTCGGCGATCATGACTTTGTCCACCGTTTGGACCCCCACATTAACTGGAGGTCCTATAAAACTCGGTGAGGTAACTGCTCACTCGGCGTGTCACCGAGTGGGTCGGCGAGCAAAACTAATGTCGCTGAACGGGCGAGAACTAGACGGTTTTAAAGGCCAAAGGTTTAAAATTTCAAACTCTTTCACATTCCCTCACTTTTTAACTTTCCGAAATCACATCCGCACTATATTTTCCTATATGTTTGCATTATTACTGCTGGGTAGTTGTCGATTGTGTGTTCGGAGTTGGATATCTTTGCCGCTTAGCATTTCAACTTATTTAATCGGCATTAAATGTTGGTTTTCCAAACCCTGAACTCGTATTTAGTGATTTTACTCATTTGCAATTTTGTTGATCTGAGTGAAGTGTGCTGGGCCTCTTTTTTTTACCAGGCACTAATGCCCTGACAAATGGAGCGACTGCGTAGACATGACTTCTCTTTACCTCCCTCTCTGTCATTTCTATTGATGTTTTAGTACTTTATTGCATTTGAGGAAAAAATTCTTTTTATTTGTGGTGGGGTGAGGTATTTCCATACCTACCTCTTGTGTTGATGATATTTTTTGTATATATTGTGTTTGGTGCTATCTATTGTGTTTTGGCACTGTGTTGTGGATATTTGAGCTTGTGGCTCCTTGTGTTAATTGCAAAAGTTTTTTTGGATCCTTCCAAAAATTTTTGCCACCTCTTGATTGCATATTTAATTGTGATTTTTCTTGTGCAAATTTAAGTGTCGGTTGTGATCAATACCGATGACTTGAATAGTGCTCTCAATCGAACAAAAATGAATGTACAGCTACGATGAGGCCAAATGAAGTTACATAGATAGTATGTGAACTTTTTGCATCTCAGTGTGACTAGTCGGTTATTGAATGAGTCTCTTGTGATGAACATTGCACACTAGCGAAAGTGTGGAGTCTTGTTTGATATTGGTGCCAATGCCTTGTGTGATGAGCTTACCGTGAACCTTGTGTGATGACACCTAGAATTTGCCCCGTTGGTCTGGTTAACTAAGTAAAGCAAGCTCTTGAAATGATCTTAGGCAACAATTTTAAAGAGTGAAACAATTTGACATTATACCTCTTTTGTGGCCTACCTTGTGAGTGTGTGTGAACTTTGCTTGAACACCCTTTGAGCCTTAGCCTTTTCTTGGAAGAAATTTGATGAAAATGAGACCTCTCTTTATGCCTTCACCCATAATTCTCATGAAGTGTGGTTTGTTTGAATAGCCAACTTAGGCCAAAAGCCTAAGTTGGGGGTGTGGTGAAAAGAGAAGGTAAATTAAGAAGTGCAAAGAAGTCCCTCTTGACACATGGTTTTGAGAAATATGGAACCCCTCCATAAAAAAAAAGAAGTAAAAGAGAAAAAGAAAAGAAGAATGAAAAAGGAAAATAATGAAAAAGTTGTGGAATAAATTTGTGAAAGTGCAAGAGAAATGGGGTGTCAGGTATTCCATGAAAAGTGAATAATGGGGTGAATTTTGAGCATGAATGAGACTGATGAAGAAAAGGAAAGAAAGTGTTACTCATACCACATTTCATGAGGATAACAGCCACTGATCCTAAATGACCACCTTTACACTCAGCCCCGTTACAAGCCTTGAAAAGACCTTTTTGATCTTGAGTGAGCTGAAACAAGTCTTTATTGGAAAATAAGGGCAAGCCTATGGGTGAAGTCATGCATGTGTTCATCTTTGTGAGTGTGAGAGTTGCATGTGATTCCGAAACTATAAAATGTTGAACCATTGTGTGTGAATATGGAATCATTCATTGTGTGAGGGCCTTTGAGCACCTTTGTTGAGCTTGAACTTGCATTTGAAGCAAGTATAGTGAACTAGAGAATCTTTGATAATGGTGAGTCACAACTTGAGTCTTTGAGTACACAATTGATCATTGCATGAGTAAGTTGAATCTTGTTGTGTGCATTCATGATTGAGTTTAGTGTAGCACTGTTTGAGACATCTTTTTTGAACTGTTGAACTTGAGTTTTACTTGAGGACAAACAAAAGTTTAAGTTGGGGGTGTTGATGAGTTCGAGATTGGTACTCATTTAGGGCTTTGTTTATAATGATTTAGTGTCCTCAAATGCTTATTTTGTGATAATAATTGATGTAAAATCCTTGATTTCCAGGTATTTGGATTGAGGAGCAAAGCAAGGACACTAATTTGCAAAAAGGAACAAAGCGAGCTGAAAGAAGGAAGAAAAGAGAGCCTGGTGATCGCCAGGTCCATTTGGCGAGTCGCCGAGTGATCATTTGACCGCCTAAGGTTCCAGTGTACCAATCCCTGAAGGAGAAAATCGAGTTGGCGAAGGAAAAGAGCAGTGGGTGGATCGCCGAGTGATTTCGCGATGCAGAGTTAGATCGCCCAAAGTTACAGACCTGGAGGATGCTGAAGGCCAAGGCAAAAAGGTAATGGAATTGACCAAAGGGTGGATCGCCGAATTGATCGGCGAACCCAACTTACTGCGCCGAATGGCCCTTCGCAGCATTTTTTTGGCGACTATAAATACGTTTTTGAACATTTAGTTAGCATCTTGGATCCTTTAATCTATATTTTATCATACTTTCAAGTTTGAACTCTGAGTATTGAGACAAAATTTTCCTTAGCTTTGAAGAATTGAAGTTTTTCACTTCTGAGAAATTGGAAGTGAGTCTTTGAGATTCTTCAATTTGGATCTTTGTAAAGACGAAATCAATGTTACCCAGTTGATGGAAACTCAATTTGGTAACGATTTTTATCATTTTATGATGTCTAGATAAAACCCCAATTCTTGGGGTGTGATTAAGTGATTATGGGCTGAGTTAGTTTATGGGTATTGCTAATTGTTAGTTTAAATGCTGCTTAGAAGTGATTTCAATCAATAATTGTGGTTTAAATTAAAGAATTGTAGTTGCAAATGCAGTTCTACCTTTGTATTTTTGGCTTGCTCGAGAGAGGGGTTTTAAAACCAAGATTATTAGTTGATGGACTGTAGTATTGGGTTGTCATGAGTTCAGCTCGAGAGAGTGAATCCTAAACCCTTTTCCACACATTCAGCTCGAGAGAGTGAATAGACTAAGGCGTAGGCTGTTCTTAGTTTGCATGCTTGTCGATGTTCGAGAGTAATTGACTTGATTCGTGGTAAATTGTTCGAGAGAAAGTCTACCTCCTCTATAGTCTAGCTTATTCACTAATATTCAGCTATTTCCTAACATTTGCAATTAAACATTTGTCTACATTAGCCTATAATCGAATCACATCCCATTAAACCGTCTCATTATTGTTATTCTGTATTATTTACTGCTGTTGTAGTTGATAATTAAAATCAAAACTCCCTGTTATTTGACATTCGTGTCACCCCCTGATTTGAATTATGTTTTTATTCAATAATGTCTACTCCTATGACTGATTTGAGCATATGCATACTTTCCTATTGAATCTTAAAAACGTACCACTCCCTGTGGGATTCAACCTCAACACATTTAGTTGGGTTATATACTGACTAACAATTGTTGACGGTTAGAATTGGATGAAGTGTCTTTGAAATGTTATTAAACACATACTGGCACAACATCGAAACATGGAAAACTGGGTGAATAACTGAGAATGCTAGGGTAAAGCTAACTCATAGGCCACATCACCAACTGTCCTCAAAATCTCAAAAGGCCTAATGTACCTGGGGTTAAGCTTTCCCCGTGTCCCAAATCTCATCACACCCTTCATGGGAGATACTCGAAAGAATACCCGATCATCAACAGAAAATCTCAATGGTCGACGCTGTGATCCGCTTAATTCTGATGTCTACTCTGAGCCATCCTGAGCCTATCCATAATTAACCTCACATGAACTAAGACCTCCTGAAACAAGTCTGTACCACGCAGCCTAGGCTTCGTAGACTCAAACCAACCAATTAGAGTGCGACAACGCCTACCGTACAAGGCCTCAAATGGGGCTATCTAAATGCTAGAATTGTAGCTGTTGTTTTACTCAAACTCCGTCAAAGGCAAGAACTGGTCCCACTGACCTCCAAAGTCCATAACACAGGCCCACAACATATCCTTAAGAACCTTAATAGTACGCTTCGTCTGGCCATCAGTCTGTGGGTGAAATGTTGTGCTAAGATCGACACGGTGCCCAACTCCTTATGAAATACCATTCAAAAGCTGGAGGTAAACTGTGAACCCTAGTCTAAAATGCTAGAAACAAGCACACCATAAATACGAACTACCTCTCAAATGAAGATAGGAGCTAACCTTTCAGCACTAAAGGAAGTATGAACTAGAAGGAAGTGTGCTGACTTGGACAATCGATCCACGATGATCCAAATGGTGTCAACACCTCTAGAAGTCTGAGGTAAACCCACCACGAAATCCATGGTGATGTGCTCCTACTTCCACTCAGGAATGGATAATCTCTGTAACTCACCACCAGGCCTTAAATGCTCAGCCTTCACATGCTGGAAACACAAGAAATGGGAAACATAGTCTGAGATGTCCCTCCTCATTCTGCTCCACCAGTAATGCTCCCTTAAGTCACGATACATATTAGCAGTGCCCGAATGGATAGAATACCTAGAATCATAATCCTCGCTAAGGATCAACTGAATAAAATCCCCAACTCTTAGAACACACAACCGACCGACGAACCTCAAAACCCCATCTGAATATAAAGTAGCCTGCCCTGCATCGCCTTCCAAGACTCTATCTCTAAGTGCCACCAGAGACTCATCCTTAAACTGACGACTGCGGAGCTGATCAAGCAGGGATAACTTAACTCCCACATAAGCTAACACCCAACTAGAATATAAAATATCAAGCCTGTTCATTTGATTGGCTAAGGACTGAATGTCCAAAGCCAATGGTTGCTTCGAAATAGAAAGGAAAGCTAGACTACCCATACTCCTTGCTTTTCGGCTCAAGGTATCCGCTACTACATTCGCCTTGCCTGGATGGTATAGAATAAAAAGGTCATAGTCCTTGAGGTGCTCAATCCAACGACGGTGCCTCAAATTAAGATCCCTTTGTGACATACTGTACTGAAGGATCATGTGATCAGTGTAGATCACGCAATGAACTCTATATAGGTAATGCCTCCAGATCTTAAGTGTGAAACCATAGCCACCAACTCCAAGTCATGAGTAGGGTAGTTGAGCTCATACAACTTATGCTGCCTCGACACATAAGCAATAATCCGGCTCTGCTGCATCAACATACAACCCAAACCAAAGCTGAATACGTCTCAATATACCGTGAATCCCTTTCCCTCAACTTGAAGAGTCAATATAAGAGCAGTGGTAAGCAACTCCTGGGGCCTCAGAAAGCTCCTCTTGCATTCCTTCGACCATATAAAGGGAACATCCTGGCGAGTCAACCGAGTCAATGGCGTGGCTAAAGTGGAGAAACCCTCGACAAAATGCATGTAATTTCCTACCAATCCAATGAAGCTTCGAATCTCAATCATAGAAGTGGGCCTAGCCCAACCACGAATAACCTCAATCTTTGCCGGATCCTCCATAATGCCATCCTTAGATACAACGTTCCTCAAGAATGCTACAGACTCAACCCAAAACTCTCACATTGAAAACTTGGCATACAACCGATGATCTCTCAAATTCTAGAGGATTATCCTCAAATGTTGCTCATGCTCACTATGGCTCCGCGAGTATACCAAGATATCATCAATAAAGACGATGACAAAAGAGTCCAGATAAGGCCCGAATACACGAGTCATCAGATCCATGAAGGTTACAGGGGCATTAGTCAACCCAAAAGACATCACCTGGAACTCAAAATGGCCATAATGAGTCCTAAATGCTGTTTTAGGGATATTTGTTGTTCTAATCCTTTAGTAATGGTAGCTGAATCTAAAGTCAATCTAAGAAAACACTGGAGCTCTCTAAAGCTTGTCGAATAGATCATTAATACGAGGCATAGGATAATGGCTCTTTACCGTCACCTTATTCAACTTTCGATAATCAATATACATCCGCATAGTACCGTCCTTCTTCTTCATAAACATGACTGGGGCACCCCAAGGCGATACACTAGGCCGAATGAATCCATTACCCAAGAGATCCTGAAGCTGAACACTAAGCTCTTTGAGCTTTGTGGGGGTAATACGGTACGGTGGGATGGAAATAAGATGAGTACCTGGCTCCAAGTAAATGGCTAAATCAATATCCCGGTCTGGGGGTAAGCTAGGAAGGTTGGCAAAAAACACATCTGCAATCTCTTAGACCATAGGCAGTGAATCAACTGCAGGGCCCTCCCTACTAACATCTCTAACATAAGCCAAATATACACGATAACCACTAGCCTCCGATCCTGTACATAAGAAATCACTCCACCTGACGTGCGACAATGAGAACCCTGCCAGATCTTAGGGTTCAGTGTGCTAGATCTTAGGCAAAAAACCAAGTCGGTGACATATATGGGCAGCCGACGAATCGCTGATCGGGTCCATGATGACAAGATGGATCGCCCAAAGTTACAAGACTTGAGGATGTTGAAGGCCTATGTAAAATCGTGATAGAATTGGATACTCGGCAGATCGCCGATCGATTCGGCGAGGCACGACTTAATCCATCGAGTAGACTTTCTGGCTTAATTTTAGGAAACTATAAATTGGATTTGAAATGTAATTTTGAAAAGAAAAAAAAACCCATCCTCTCCCAGATATTATAGTTCCCATTCTAGATATTTGGATTTTAGAGTTAGAATTGTACAATTTCGGAGGATTTTGCAAGTGGGTTATTGATTTTCTTCAATTTAGACCATTTTAAAAGCTTGAATTCTCTCACCGAGATCATGGCTAATGCATTTGGTAATTGTTTCTCTGTTTTTATGATTTGTGGCTAAAACCCAAACTCTTGGGGTGTGATTATGTGATTATGGGTTGAATTAGCTTAAAGGTATTGCTTATTACTATTTTAAATGCTATATTGAAGTGGTTTTAATCATTAGTTGTGTTTTTATTTACAAATTGTAGTTGCAAATGCAGTTCTAATATTGTGTTCTTAGCTTGTTCGAGAGAGAGGTTTTAGAACCAAAGCTTTTGATTAATGATTTGTGGGTATTGGGTTGATTCGGTTTCAGCTCGAGAGAGTGATTCCTAAACCCAATCCTAACCATCTTGCTCGAGAGAGAGAAGAGGTATTAAGGTTGTGGGTTGTTCTTAGTTGTTAAACTTGTTGATGCTAGAGAGAAATCACTTGAATCGAAGTAGTTGTTCAAGAGAAAACTATTTCACTCATAGTCTAGCCTACCCACTAATGTTTAGCTATTTATTAGTATTTTTTATTACCCTTATAGTGAAATTTCCCTATAATCGATCACATCCCGAGAATTCCTCTCCATATTGTTAATTCAGTTTTGTGTGACTGCATTGTAGCTGACAATTGCAAACCAAAACTCCCCATGTGATAGTTATTGTCACCCTTTTTTGACTTGTTTATATGTCTTTTCCTTGATAATTTTCATTCCTATATCTGATTAGATCACGTTTGTACTTCTTGATTGAATTTAAGCATATACCACCCTTTATGGGTTCGACCCCAACTCATTTGTTGGGTTTTATATTGCTTAACAATCGTTTGCACCTAGAATTAGATAAGGTGTGCTTGAAACTTTAAATCAGTCGTGTGTCGCCGAATAGGTCGGCGATGCACCGAGTGTACTTTGCCTTCGCCGTCTTGGCCTGCCCTTTATCATATCCTCAATGTAACTTTAGGCGATCAAAAATGACATCGCCAATCCATTCGGCACTTCATCAAGTTACACTTTTCATTACCGAGTTGGCTTTTTCCCAAGGCTAGCCTTCTGGAACTTTTACGGAGATGAAGAATCACTCGGCGGTTCGTCGAGTGGTCTTGGTGACTCTCGACCTTTCTTTTCTTCAACTTTTTTGGTTTTTCCTTTCCTTTTTGCTCGGCAATGTCCTTGCCTTGCTCTTTTGCTTCATTGCTGAAAATTATCATTTTAACATCAATTTAGAGTATAAAGTAGGCATTGAGGACAATAAAAGAATGAAAATTAGGCCCTAAATGAGTCGAAATCCCCTACTCATCAACATGATCACACATCTACTCTAGTAAGTAAGACATACACAAGTAACTACAACATAGTAAACCACATAAATACAGAAATAATAACAATTTACCATTTCATGCTCAATATATCAGTTTTACAATATCAATCTCAAATGCAACAATCAATGATGGTTCTATCACGAAACCAACACTCAAATTATTAGTGTGTCAGAACGTGACACCCATTCCAATAATGTGTCGGAATGTGAGACCCGATACAATATTTGTTAGAATGTGACACCCGATCAAATTATTTGTCGGAACGTAACACCCGATCCAATCAACCCTAATCACAAACATAATCAACACCACAATGAATGATTTACACACTTGTGTCGTACAATCATGTAATAGGTTCATTACATGCTACAAAATCACAAAGAGCTATTTCATTAGATTCATTTCATCTTTCCCTATTCACCTATATGAATGAATACAATGGAGTAGCTAGCAAGATTATATATCACAAACAAAAAATCAAACTATCACCTATCTCGAAACCAAACCTCAATGCTCTAAATGAACTTGGGATTTCCCTTTCCAGAGTCTCCTAGATTCTTATTGATCTAAAACAAGTAATTAATGCAAAAGATCAATAATAGTGGCCTAGTTTACTTGGATTATACCAAAATACTAATATTTGCCAATTCCATACTACTAACACCAAACTAGGCTGTAAAAACCCAGAAATCTAGTGAGACCAAGCTAGAGTCTAATGGAATCAAGTAGGTGAAACTAGAGCTTCACATGTGAGTTTGAAGTTGGAAACTTGATTAAATGTTGTTAAATGGTTTCCTAAGTGAAAGTTGAGGAATTTAGGGGTTAAACGTCCAGATACAACTATAACGCCCGGAAACTAGTGAGTTGAGCTAATGTGTTGTAGAGTCTTGTAGTGGCGTTTTGGAGTGTTGTATGAGGGTTAAAACTCAAAGAAATGACTCCCGTACTTAGAATGTAATGTTTAGGGGTTAAACGTCCGGGTACGACTCCCCAAGGACCACCCAAGGGGTCCTTGAGGAGGACCCCAAAACAGTCCCTAAAAATTATCAAATTTGGTGACCTATGAGACCAATCCACGCCCCTTAGATCAACCTATGCCCCGTAGGTCATAGGCATAGGTCAAGTCCTGCAGCAGGCCAGAAAATTAAGCCCCAGGTTCAAACCACGAAGGCCATTCACGGCAAGTAGACCCATCCACGATCCGTGGATGGGTGATCCGTAGATGCTGCCAGTTTTCCAGATTTTTACTTTAAGTTAGGGGTCTTAGTTTAAGTTATTTATTTAATTAAGGGTTAGGAGGGACGATTACATAACTAATTAACTTCCTATATAAACTATTTTAAGTCATTAAAACACTTCATTAACTCATTAGAACCCAAGACCCCCAAATCAAAACTCAACTTCCTTTCCCTCCAAAATATCTCCTTTGTGGATACTCCATTGAAAACCAAGAAGGAGATCAACTAGGGCTTGAAGATAGCTGATTTTCTACACGAATTTGGAAGGATTCTAAGTCTACACAAATTTGGAAGGATTCTAAGTCTACACGAATTTGGAAGGATTCTAATGCTAAGGTATGGGAGTTCTTCATTCTTGGTTAGCTACCACCAAGAAGCCCCTTCAACTATGTTTTCAAACTTCCCCAATTTCTAGGTTTTCAATCAATAGCATGGGTCACCTGCTAAAAATGTTTCAATTGTTTAATTATGATTGTTTATGTTTAGATATGATAATTTGTAGGCGGATTTGTGGTGTATTCTTGGTTTATGAACAAAATCCCCCTATGACCCATGTTTTCCCCTTCTTTCTAAATTGAAAACCCTTGTATGGCTAGATTGATGAATGGAGGTTGATAATCAAATATGTTTAGTTTGAATTGATTATTGTATCATGATTTTACCCTATATAATGTTCTAATTGCATGAAGTAGGGTCGAATCTTGATGATAGCCTTGAGAGCCATGAATGAAGGAATTCTATGTGATAGGTATTCTAGTTATGAATTGTTGATCCACTTATGGTGGAGGTGTTTAGATATTATGTATCCAATGTATGAATTGTTGATCCACTTATGGTGGAGGTGTTTACCTATTATGAATCCTATGTATGAATTGTTGATCCACTTGAAAGGTGGAGGTGCTTACTTGTCATGTGTTTTGTTGTGTTGAGATAAGGTTCATGTTCCTTACAAGCCCTAGGTATGACTAATTATGATTCTACATATATACTTGATTAAACTAAGATTTCTAAGGTGATTGATATAGTCTAGGGTTGTGTCATGAAATAGACAAATTGAGGGTTTAAAGATGATCCTCCAAAAGTGATGAACCTCTTCATGTAATGCCTTAGATTAGATCACCTAGACTTGAATTGGTTTAGGGTAATACTTCTAAACATGAATTGACTTGATCATGACATTATGTGCGTGTTGATGAATACTTCAAGTATAATGTGCCAATCATGATGTGAACAATGTATTGGTGAGTTATTGGATCATGGTATTCCCTTATCTATTGTGCTATTGCTATATGTTGGGATGAGTTGATCTATAGCCCTTGAAGGGAATATTGCTAGGGTTTGTGCATATGAATGCGAGATGTGTTTAAACTATTGATTCATTTAAAAAGTAAATCTCCTATGACTAACGTGTAAAGTTGGTATTGTTGAAAGGATGTTCTTCCCTTACCCTTACACTTGATATTATATGAATTGTCTTTGATGATGATAATGTTGTTGCTGGGTTGTTGCAAGGACAATTACACACACATACACTTCATGCATAAACATGATTATGATGTAATCAAATGGTGTTAATTTAAATTATAGTTCTCATATGCACCTTTACTCATTAGTATGCATGAAATGTACATAAACCATGGTGATCTTATTGTATTGATTGAAAGTCCATTCTCTTGAGGACACATGATCTTGGTGTGGAAGTCATTCTCACATACTAATTATGATTCTAAAGTTGAAAGTACATTCTCACCTTTAATGAATCAATGAGCAATTTTATGAATTGTATTGAACGAAGGGTAGAGCACTCCTTCACACATGTAAATACAATTCAAGACTATTGACGTATAATTTAGGAAATATTGCTTAACACCTAATGGATATGGACAATGAGATAAAGGCCCTTCCGCCAATACAATAGGGAGAGTCATCCACTAGGGAACTCATGAGATGGTAGCCCCTCCGCCAATGCAATAGGGCGGGTTTCTAGAAGAAATCTTCCCATCCTAAAACTATGTGCCAACATAGGACCTTAGCTAGTGGATCCACCTTATAGCTAGACATTATAGTCATACCTTAGGCAAGTAGGACACCTTTTTCGGTGTGGGGTTACACGACACCGGATTCCATGTAGCTCACATGGTCTATGTCGGTAATGGCTATTTTTCCCTATATAATGAGGTTAATGAATGATATGTAAATTATGATAGGTGAGTTTACTTAGTAGGAGTGGGGGTATGGGACTTCACTCCCACATTGCACAAGTAAATTTAGTAGGATGTCATGGGATGGTTCCTTTGAAATTCCATGAAATTTGAATGCATGCATGTATAGTGAATGGATAGTTGTTATGAATGGCTTTCCTCATAATTTAAGTAATTTACATGACTATTTCCTTAATTATGACTATTGATTATAATGAGGTCTAAAGATGAAGTACATGACTAAGGTAGCTTCAAGGGGGTACTTAGTAGGGTTGGTATTATGGGATGCTAACCACACATTGCACAAGTGTTCCTTAGGGGTTACTAAGGTAATGGCTTTACTATAAAATGAGTATAAATGTGATCTTGGCTAGTGTTGTACATTGTAAATGAATATTAGTCACCATACATTGCACAAGTGTTCCTTAGAGGTTGCTTATGTGATGATTAGTTCATGACGAGATGATCTTGGTATTTATCTTTCTATTGTCTTGTGATTGGAGGATATGTATTGTGGAGATTGGGATTTGTATTTTATTGATGTTGGAGACTATGTTTGTTATTATAATGATATCTCTCATATTATAATGAAATGTATGTGAGTTGCCTTATTGGTTGTATTCTCCAACTATTTCAAAGATGATGTTCAAAAATGGCATAAAGCATGATTTCAAATAAAATGTCCCTTTTCATGCATGTTTTAATTGTTTGGTGCATGGCTTCCATACATAGTACGTTTTCGTGCTAACCCCTTCTTCTACATTTTCAGCAAGTGTAGGCTTTGGAGATATTGGATTCAATCCTCGTGGCTAGGTTCATAGGAGATCAAGAATAAGAAGATTGGTGAGGCCTCACTATAATCGAGGGCTCAACCTTATGTCCCTTATTGTTTTTACTTTTATGTTTTTACTTTCGTAAGGGCCGTGTCCCTAAGTTGTATTAAAGAGTTTATTCCAAGTATAAATAGATGGTTTGAGACATAGTGTTTTTAATTCCGCACTATTTTTATCACCTATGTGATGAATGAATGCTATGAGGCTTGTATAAGACCCTTTTGGGGTCGAGTACGCCATGTTACGACTAGGGGGTGCTCTCGGTTCGTGACAAGGCCTTTGTACACCATTAAATTCAAGACAAACCCCTCCCCCAAGGATAAATAGCAAGGATTATAAGTTCTAAGAATCAATTTATTAATTAGGGAAGTTATTGACTTACTTTTAGCGTGAAAATTAGTGAAAAATAAGAATAAATAGCCATAGGTCGCCCTTTTGTTTTCCAAGAACAAATTTTGTAGAAAAATAACATTTTTCGCCATAGCAGGAATAATTCTACCGTGGCAGGTTGCATGAAGAGAGACTCAGAATTTGTGTTCCAAGTCCCCATATCACAGAACACCTTCTAAAACCACACTTTCATGCTAAGATCAATTACGAGAGTTGTACCTGTCGAAATTTGATTCCGTAAAGCCGTACAAGCTCCTTATTGTTTTGGCTATCCACTGAAATGATAAAATTCATAATCAAATACCCTATCCATTACCAGATTATCCTAGACCTCACCTGACTCAGATTTCGTCCTAGTGTGGCCTATGCTGGAAATTTCCATGTTACTACTCAAAACTTTTCTAGCCCAAATTCCTTATCTATTGGCTTATCCATAACGATGGGAACATGTCTTACAATAGATACCAATTTTCCCATCACTCTTCCCTGAGTGACAGAGTAGGAAAATAAGGCTAAATATAGAATAGAGTAGTACCTTAATCGTCAAATAATTGGGGATACTTGTTTCGTAGGTCCTTTTCGGTTTCCCAAGTAGCTTCCTTAACCAGGTGATGCTTCCATTGAACTTTCACTGACTTAATCTCTTTGGTTCTCAGCTTTCGGACATCACGATAAAGGATTGCAATTGGTTCCTCTTCATACTGAAGAACTTTGTGTAACAAAAATGAGTCCCATCTTCATCCCCATGATACTTCTTCAACATGGAAACATGGAACAATAGATGGACTCTAGATAGGCTAGGCGGTAAATCCAACCTATAATCCACTTGCCCTCCACATTCAAGGGTCTCAAATGGACCAATGTAGCGAGGACTGAGCTTGCCCTTCTTGTCGAATCTCATCACCCCCTTTATGGGTGACACCTTTAAAAGAACCTATTCCCCAGCTTGAAACGTTATGTCCCTTACCTTATGATCTGCATACTCTTTCTGTCGACTCTGAGCGGCAAGAAGCTTAGCTTTGATACTCTTTACCTTATCATGAGCATCCTTTACTAAAACCACCCCAAATGTTTCACATCTCCATGATCAAAGCATCCTATGAGTGATCTACATCCCCTCCCATAAAGTGCTTCGAACGGTGCCATGTATATGCTGGAGTGATAACTATTATTGTAGGAGAACTCACACAAAGGTAGGAATTTATCCCAATGCCCTCCAAAGACACTAACACATGCCCTTAACATGTCTTCCAACATTTGAAGTGTTCTCTCCGTTTTTCCACCATTCTGTGGATGAAAAGTTGTGCTGAAAGTGAGTTGAGTGCCCAACTCTTCATGCAACTTCCCTCAAAACATCGATGTAAACTGCGTACCACGGTCTGAGATGATAGAAAAGGGCACTCCGTTAAGCCTTACCATCTCCTTAACATAAATGTTTCCAAACTATTGAGCATTATAGTCTACTCCGACTTGAATGAAGTGGGCTTACTTAGTCAGTCTATCAACCACAACCCAAATGGAGTCAAACTTTCCCAGGGTCTCGGGAAGACAAACCACAAAGTCCATGGTTATCCTTTCCCGCTTCCATTCAGGGGTTGGCATTCTCTAAAGCAAACCAACAGGCCTTTGAGGCTCACACATGCTGGCAGTTTTTGCACTAAGCCACAAACTCAGCTATGTCTTTCTTCATGTCAGGCCACTAATAAAGTCTCTTAACGTCTCGATACTTCTTAGCCACACCTTTTTAATCTAGTCATCAACTCGGGGTAAACAAATCCTCTTCCTAAACTTACCATACTCACTGTCTTACGGCTTAATGCGTCTGCCACCACATTAGCCTTAACTAGATGGTATTGAATGGTGGCTAATGTTTGTGTAATCAAGACACAACTTCTAATGCAAGTATCAACGATCGTACAATAGTTTAGTAACCCAACCAAGGGTTGGGATTGTTCCCAAAAGAGTGGGCGTGAGAATTAGTGGTTAAGTGCGAAAGTGCTAAAACTAATCGTAGCTAAAGACTTTGGCGAATGAAAACATAACAGATTAAAAAGGGTGACGCAAGCGTCAAGTATCAACTGGGGGTTTGTAAGCAAGAAACAACTAAAATAGTGAAAATAAGGAAGAATACAAGTATGGAGACGGGATTCTTGGGATGTTATAGGAATACGGGATAGATTAAATCATTGGATACATGATTTATAAGTAAATTCGTTGAGTATCTGTGACTAGGCTAGACTTTCAGGGGGATAAGCTCTCTCTCGAGCAACTTACCCCGTTTCAAATGCGTTCCTCTCGGACAACCACTTGTCGCATGAAGAACAACCTCCGCCTTAACCCACTCACTCTCTCGAGCAAAGTGTGTGGACATAGGACTAGGCTTGAGCTGAACCTCATGTCAACCCACTCACACTGGTCATCAATTTAGTGTTCTTAGTTTTACGACCTCTCTCTCGAGCAAGCCAAAAACACATAAATGAACTTGTATTTTCAACTACAATTTCATTAAATTCATCCACAACCACTAAACGAAATCACATTTAAAGTACAAATAGACTATCAACAAGCAAGACACAATAACTAATCAAACCCATATTTACAAAATCACACCCGATGAATTGGGGTTTTAGCTACGCATGTAAAAGAGATAAAAACGTATACCAATATCAGTTTTCATCAAGGGTATGCAAGATTAAGTCTTAAAACAAGCGAAAAGTGAAGAATCCAAGAGACCTAAGTCCAATTTCTTGAATATGAAACCCTTGAAAGCTCCAAGTTCTTCAAAACCCTATCCAAAACTTAGAGAGAATATCTCCAAAACTCTGTCTAAAACTTAATAATCTAAAATCTAGGTAAAACAAGGTAAAATTTGCTCCTAAGGCACACAATCGCCCATCAGAATAAAAACTGAATTAGCATTTATAGTTTTCAGAAAATGTGCTCCTAAGGATCTTTTGGCGACGTTAGTGGGAACCGTTGATGCATGTGTTCCCCCCTTTGGCCTACTTTGTCTCCTTTCATCAGTTGCCTTCAGCATCATTGTGTCCTGGATAATTGGGCGATGTAGTACTGCTTCGCAAAGTAGCTCGGCGATACGCCGATTGCTCTTTTTCACCGCCGATTTGCTCCTTTCCTTCAGGGCTTAGCGCACTGGAACAAAAGGCAAACATACGATCTATTGGCGATTCACCAAATAGGTTAGACGATTCGCAGATCTTTATTTCCTTATTCTTTTAGCTTCTTTTGCTCCTTTTTTGCTCGATAGTGTCCATGCTTTTCCTCAAACTTCAAATAATCAAATCTTAAAGGTTTTTATCAGATATCGAGGTAAAACATTCATTTGAGGACACTAATTTCATCAAAATATAGCCCTAAATGAGTCCAAATTGTGGACTCATCAACACTCCCAACGACCAGAGCACGAACGATGTTGAAGGCTAGTGCAAGACGGCGATGAAATACACCAAAGGGCAAATAGCCGAGTTGATCGGCGATTCTGACTAATGACACCGAATGATCTGCTATAGCACAAATCTCTGAAAACTATAAATACTAATTAGAGTTTTAGTTTTTTTGGTGGGAAACCATTATTATATTTTTCACATAAAGTTGAACAATTAGTATAATCTTTAGATAGAATAGTACTTTTTGATATTTTTGCTCTAAGTTTGAGAGGGTTTTGAAGACTTGAAGAAGAGGGTTTCATCCCCCACTTGTTTGAAATTTCAAGCATTGCTGCTGACATGCCCCTCTCATGGGATGACAAATAAAGTGCTACTAGAAAGTTTCTATCGGGCTCTTGGACCCGAAAATAGAAGTAATGCTGATCAACTTTTCTCATCTGGTATGCTAAATCAGCCTGATGAAGTTGTAGCTGAACTCCTGGATGGTATAGTCGAAGCCAACAAGGAGACAAAATAGAAACAAGAGTGGGAAGCCCTGTTAACTCAATTGGATGGTTTATCCAATAGAGTCATGGAATTGGAGGCACAGGCGTCAAAAAAGGACAACCAATTCATCCTTCGAGAATGTGCAAAAGGGAAAAAGAAGGGGGGGAGTACAAGACAATGAGGTCCTCTCACTTAATCAACAAAAAATTGAAGTTCAAGATAAGATGTTGAATGAAATGAAGGAGAACATCGACATGCTGAACCAAGCGACAACCTCTAATTCTATGACTATTCAGTTGCAACATGCCTAGATAGGCCATCTAATATCAGGTCACTATCCACCGTTTGCCGAGGACTCTCCGAGCTACACCATGGCCGACTCCGAGGATGAAGAATAGTTGTCAACTTGTGTCGTGCCGCGACGTTAACTAAGGCGCTATTTGGGAGGCAACCCAAAACCCTTAATTGTTTTGTATTTGCGTACTGATAAAATAATGGTGTATTGCTTGTACACGTTGAAGTGTGGAAAAATGTTCGAAACAGTATATAGTGGTGAACAATAAGTCCAATCGGCGAGTCGCCCAAAAGGTCGATGAACCCAACCTATCCACCTTTTGACTCTCAAGTTGGGGCCTGTCAAACTCGGTGAACTGTTCAAATTATTGGCGTACGACAGACTCTATCGGCGATCTCGATAGAGACCGCCATTTTAACTCTCAAGCTTATTGGAAAGTTCTGTGAGAATCGGCGAGGCAAGCGATTGCTCGGTGAATCACCAAAAGTCTCTGCGGTTATGACTAATATAGCCATGTGGTTTGGATCTGAGCGGCTTGTGAGCAAAAAGGTTTAAAATTCTCAACACGGTTCATTTTGATATGTCTTCATACCTCCAACTGCACCTTTGCACATTAATATTTACATAAAACTCTATTAACGAAGTATTTTAGCACCGATTTATGCTCGAAACTTGGATTGTATTGCTACCTAGCTATTCAACTTTCAACTGATCATCGTAAAAAGGGGTTGTTCTTGCATGAGTTAGATCTCACTTAAGTTTAACTCTTTACTCAGTTAAAGCAAGATGGTTGTAAAGCATGTGAGAAAGTGGGTTGAAAATAGGCGTGTTGGGTTGCTTAGCGAAGCTGTGTAGAGCTCGTTGAATCACTCAGCGATCCGCTTAACGTCCCGGCCTCGCCTTCTTCTTAATGCTAAAATTGCTGAAGGTCTACAACCCGAACCAACAGAGATAACTACACCCAAAGTCGCAAGAAGAACCATGTTGCCCCGACAAATGAGGCAGCTGCTTAACCAAAATTATCCTTTGCCTCCCTCTTTTTTTTCTCTATTTGTACTTTCGGATGTTTGTTATTTACACTTGAGGACAAATGCATTTTACTTGTGGTGGGGTGAGGCCCACCTTTTGTGTGAATATTGATGCTCGTGTTTTGTGTTTATATTTGGGTTGTTCTATTTTAAATTGTGTTAATACTGCTTTTTTGTGGATGTTTGAGCTTATGGCTCCTTTTATTTTTAATTGCAAAACGATTTTGACCCTTCCCGAAAATTTTTGAATTTTTCACACATTTTTGCCACCCCTCATGTGTTAAATGTGGTTGTTCTTTTGCAAAAAGTTTGAGTCTCGTTTTCGATCAATACAGATGACTTGAATAGTTCTTCAATCGAACGAACATGAATGTACGGGTACGATGAGGCCAAATGAAGTTGCATAGACAATATGTGAACTATTTGCATCTTGTTGTGATTAGCCATTTATCAAATCAATTCTCTTGTGATGACCATTGCACACTAGCGAAAGTGTGGAGTCTTGTTTGACTTAAGTATCGATGCCTAGTGTGATGAGCTTACCTATGAACTATGCATGATAGATCCTAGAATTTGCCCCGTTGGTCTGGTCAACTAAGTGAAGCTTTCTCTTGATACGATCTTAGGCAATTTTTACGAGTGTGAGCCAATTTGACATATACCCCTTTTGTGACTTACCTTGCGAGTGTGTGAACCTCTTTTGAACACCCCTTGAACCTTACCTTTCTTTGGAAGAAACTTGATGAAGAATAGACCTTTCATAATCCATCACCCATAATCCTCATGAAGTTGTAGTTAGTTGAATAGGCCAAGCCTAAGTTGGGGGTGTGGTGAAAAGAAAAGGAAATGTCAAGAAGTGCAAAGAAAGCCTTCGTTAACCCATGGTGTTGAGAAAAAATAGAACCCCTCCATATGAAAAAAAAAGAGAAAGAGAAAAAGAAAAGAAAAGAATGAAAAAGAAAGTTGTAGAATAAAGTGCAAAGGAAAAAGGGTTTCCAACACACTAGGGGAAAATGAATAATAGGATGACTTATGAGCACTAAAGAAAATGATGAAGGAAAAGGGAAGGAAGTGTTGTGAGCACCACATTTCATGAGGATGAAAGTCACTGAGCATAAAATGAACATACCTTTACACTCAGCCCCGTTACAAGCCTTGAAAAGACCTTTGTGATCTTGAGAAAGTTGAAACAAATGTTAATTGGAAAATACGGGTAAACCTATGGGTGAAAGCATGCATTGTGTTCATCTTTGTGAGTGTGAGCGTTGTATCTGATTACTAAACTTTAGATTAATTATACCTTTGCGTGTGACAATGGAATCATCATTTGTGTGAGGGCATTCGAAGGCTTTTGTTGAGCTTGAACTTGCATTTGAAGCAAGTATTGCGAGCTTCAGAATCTTTGGTAATGGTGTGTCATAACTTGAATCTTTGAATACACAATTGATCCTTGCATAAGTAAATTGAGTCTTGTTGAGTGCGTTCATGATTGAGTCTTGTGTAGCACTATTCAAGACACCCTTATTGAACGGTTGAACTTGAGTTTGCTTGAGGACAAGCAAAAGTTTAAGTTGGGGGTGTTGATGAGTTCACAAATTGGACTCATTTAGGGCTATATTTTAGTAGAAATTGTGTCCTTAAATGCTTATTTTACCTCAATATCTTATGAAAACCCTTACGTTTCAGGTATTTGATGTTTGAAAGAAAGCATGGACACTATGTCGCAAACAGGACTGAAAAGGCTGAAAAGAACGAAGAAATGAAGGCCTGGAGATCGCCGAGTCCACTTGGCGAGTCACCCAAGGGTCTTACTTCGCCTTTTGTTCCAGTGTGCTGAGCCCTGAAGGAAAGGATCAAGTCGGTGAAAAAAGGGAGCAGTAGGCGCATCGCCGAGCAGTTTCGCGAAGCAGTACTATGTCGCCCAACGACCCAGAGCACGGTGATGTTGAAGGCTAGTGCAAGACGGTAATGAACTACACGAAAGGGCGAATCGCCTAGTTGATCGGCGATTCCGACTAACGACACCGAATCATTCGCTGCAACACAAATCTGTGAAAACTATAAATACTAATTAGTGTTTTAGTTTTTTTGGTGGGAAACCATTATTATATTTTTCACATAGAGTTGAACAATTAGTATAATTTTTAGATAGAATAGTACTTTTTGATATTTTTGCTCTAAGTTTGAGAGGGTTTTGAAGACTTCAAGAAAAAGAGGGTTTTAAAGAGTTCAAGAAAAAGAGGGTTTCATCTTCAAGATTTGGTGTTGGGTCTCTTGGATTCTTCATTCTTGGCCTATAATAAGACTTAAATCTTCATACCCGTTTGAATGGAAACTCATTTAGGTATAAATTTATATCTCTTGATGTGTGGCTAAAAACCCCAATTCTTGGGGTGTGATTTAGCAAATATGGGTTAAGATAATTGTTGGGTCTTGCTTGCTGATAGTTTATTTGTAGTTTAATTGTGATTTCGTTTAGTGGTTGTGGATAAATCTAATGAATTTGTAGTTGCAAATACAAGTTTATTTATGTATTTTCGATTTTAGAGAGAGAGAGGTCGTAAAACTAAGACCACTAAATTGATGGCCAGTGCGAGTGGGTCAACATGAGGTTCAGCTCGAGAGACTGAACCCTAGTCCCATGTCCACACACTCAGCTCGAGAGAGTGAGTGGGTTAAGGCGTAGGCTGGTCTTAATGCGGCAAATATGTATCCGAGAGGAATTCATTTGAAGCGGGGTAAGTTGCTCGAGAGAGAGCTTATCCCTTTTAAAGTCTAGCCTAGTCACAATTATTCTATAAATCTTCTATCGAAAGGATGTACCCAATAATCTAGATTATCCCGTATTCCCGTCACATCCCAAGGATCCCCTCTCATTATTTAGAAACCCTTGTTTATTTTGTTGTTTTTACTTACTACTGACAAAAGCTCCCATTGTTAATTGACACTCTTGTGTCCCCCTTTTTAATTTACAATGTTTTTACTCGTTAATATTTTTAGCTACGACTAGTTAGAACTAAATTTTATTTTTCTATAAATTCTCAAAACCACTCTCTTGGGACGATATCAACCCTTGGTTGGGTTACTAAACTATTGTACGATCGTAGACACTTGCATCGGAAGTTGTGTCTTGATTACACAAACATCAGTCCTCAGCAGTCTCTAGTAGTGAAGTGAAGTCAATAGAATTAAGATAGTCTACGTCCTTCCTCAAACTCGCTATCTCGGCTTTTAAGGTCGTCACCTCAGAGGCCTCTCCATGTCTGCTCTCATAAGCAATGACTCTCACTGTCAAGGCATCAACAGAAGTCTGAAGGGGGTAAGTGCTGCTAGTATGACCCTATTGATCATCTCCGGAACAGACCTCTCAAGTCGGGTGGCTCTCATATCAGCTGAATAGGCCAAATGCCCCATCTTCAGAATCATGGCCTGAGTGATCCTGGCAGGCTGGGAGGATGAGGAAGCATCTGGAGCCTGTGAGGAACAGGAAGAAGGAGAGGGTATACCTAAGGGCTCAGAGGCCGGAGTAGGAAAAGATGCCTCTGCTGGTAATGAGTCAACATCGACCTTTGGAGAAGTGTCTGCTGGAGCTATTCTCTTCTTGTCAACCTCCTCTCGAGTGAATTCGGCCTCAATACGCCAGATGTCCGTGGATGATGAAGGGATGACCTCTATATCATTTACAAGATCTCAGGGTACTCTAGCATGTCGGCATAACTCAGTGATCAAAACTGGGAATGGCAGAGAGGTAAATCTCTGCTTGGCTCTCATTGTCATCTCTTGTGAAGTCAGCAATCCTAGGTCGATCCTCCTCTTGGCCATGATAGAACCAAGGCAAGCCACCTTAGGATGGTGCAGAATAGACTCGTTTTGGGATGGCATGATAGTGCTGCTGATGAAGCCAAACCAGAACCTGGAGGCGATGTTCATGTCCCTCTTCTCAATGGGAGCTCCTGCATCCATCCACCTTGGGGTGGTGTCAGAAATCATCGGAGCCAACCAACCCTTCAAATCATCCAGGGACTAAACAATCGGCAACTCCTCGTAAGGGACTGTAGAGTGTAGCGACCCTTCCGAAATAATATAAGCCAATAACTCACAAGATTTTTATGCATATATATTGTCCTCACACTAGTAAAAATGATATAAAAAGAATATTACTAACTTCCGAGTACCCAAACTGGGTGGTTCATGCTTCACACCATCTTTCAAAATTAGTGGTATTTAATATATTACAAGACTTGGGCTTACACACCCCAAAAGAACAAAACATATAGCCATACTTATATTACAACCCATGGTGACATGATCAAAGTAGTCCTCAAAATTTCATGTAAATATACAACACATAGATCATGTACAAGTCCCAAGGTTTATACAAAATATAGATGCCTATATGCAAATGTGATCTTCCTTAAAGCTCTCAAAATTTCCATCTCCAACGGCCAGCTTCATGCATCCACTTGATCATTCCCTACGATAGAAAAAACTATAGCTAAGCATATAGCTTAGTGGTGCAAAACTATAGGTTCGGAGCCATCAGATTCACCAAGTTAGCTTTCTCAAGTCATGGGCAGCATACTCGAACATAATAAATAAATCAAGTAAACAATATATAAAGAGTATCAGGCTCGATATTTAAAGATCCAAATGTCAAGAATGCTCATAGCACCAATTTCCAAGAGATTCAATAACAAAGCTAGCCCAATATATACATCATGTCGTCACACCAAGCACAAGCAGGTATCAAGAAGGGCTGACGCTCTGTATCAAGAAGGGTCAAAGCCCAATAATCAAGAGAACCAAGAACCATATTAAAAATGGCTTTGTAGTTCGTACTTGAAATGGAAAACTTCCATTCTTAATATGGACTAAAAATCCAGAGTCAAGATGGCAAATGATTCGAATCAAGAGGCATGCCAATAGTGACAAAGTCACAGCCATAAGAAGGACAAGGTCCCGAAAAGAGTGCCAAGTGATCAAACAATCCGTACAAGTGGGCGAGTTACACAAGCGTCTTTAACATCTTAAAGGATACCAACACGACAATGCAAAGTGACAAAAGGTAACCAAGGTACCAAGATCAACTTTCAGATATACCAGTAGTTAAAAAAGTGCAAGTACAAGTTTATACACAAACCTCAGTGCTTTAGCATAGAAACAGTCCAACACAACTTCACGAGTTCAAACCGTAGACCAACCAACGTTTCAAGGTACTCAACTTGTTCACGAGTATATACAACCGTAAAAATACAATTAAATAACTTCTTTAATTCCTAGAAGCTCAATAATGTTTATGTAAAACAAGATTATCATCACAAGTAAGTTTAGCCTGTACAAATACGACTATGCTCCCAAAACAGTGATTCTGGCTAGCCAAGCACCTCATGTCGCAACTTAGATTTGAAAAGGAAAACGACAAAACTAGACTTTATAACCTTCATGAAAGATGTAGATACATCTCTTAGGGTACAAACAGGAATCACCGCAAAATATATTTTTTACAACAAGATATATTCAAAACACTAACAGTTGTTCATACAGGATTTGTAATTTCAAAATCTGGACAGAACTTGTCCCATGTTGCGTCCCATATTTCGAATCCATAACAGCTAAATTAGAGTTTTACATAAGCATAAGAGTTGTAGGTCTACAAATTAGCTTTCTAGATCATATTTATTCACTATAAACTACGTTTTATAGAAAGAGATATGCATAAAATACCAAACACTACCCAGCTCAGAAATAAATTTTGTCACTTACCAAAAAGAAGTGTGTGTTCTCGAATTCCAGCCAAAAGGGCCAAGTTTCTCTCTTGTGATTTTGAAGAACAACTTGTTAGATAATGTTCTAAGGTTCCTATACTTCAGGTGAGAGAAATTTGACTAGAAGAGGTGTCAAAATATAGTCTCAAAAGTGAGGCTAGTTACATGTACAGCTGTCCCTAAAAGGGCTGCTTAAATAAAAGTAGGTTGCCCAAAAAGCATACATATACACCTATATATATATCCTTCACCTCCTTTTAAAGTTATACATAATTCTAATTAGAATATTACCTAAACACTCCACTACAATCCATTAATTTACGATCATAATTTCTGTTAAGCAAGTTAACAATTATCACAACATTTCAAGTTCCCAAAATAAGAGTAAAACATATTGTAGTAATTAAGCAACGGTAAATCGACATGCGACTCTTGGTTAATATTTAGGGGTGTTACACAGAGTGCAGTGGTCTACCTAATACAACATTAATATGCTCGTTGTGGCACTCCACCTTTTTGCCTCTGACCATGACCTATTTCACTGGTCGAAACTCACTTGCCTTCTTCTTGTTTTTAGGCACTAACTCCCCATACACTGTGTAGAATTCCCTAACCCAAGATGGAATATAAGGGCTTCGGGGCCTTGTGAAATGTTCTAACCCATGGTATCGGAGCATATCAAGCACATCAGGATGTTTGCCTTCTAGACCCTCCAAGGATAGTAATTTCTCCTCTATGATGGTCCATAAACCATCACCTTTCAATCTATTTAACAGCCTCAGTGGAGGAACTATAGGGAGTATAGGGCTGATTGGAGGTGCCTGAGCTGGCACTGATTTAGTAGTAGGTGGTATAGCAGTTGAGGAGACTCCAGTGGGGGTAGGCTGAGATCTAGCCTGGTGTCTGCTATAGCGGTGAACCAAGAGCTCCTCATCTTCCGGTTCAGGAAAATCTAGCTCAATAGCTGCCCCTTTCTTAGCGATATGCTTCTTTCGTTTGCCTTTATCTCCCGGTGGGAGATCTTGCTTTCTTTTCTGTGAAGGACGTGATCCTTCTTCATTTATCGGAATGCCCTTTGCCTTTTTATGAGGTGGCTTGTTTAAGTTTGTGTGTACCATACTTGCAAAAGATTGAGAGAAATTAGGAGAAACTCAACACAATCACAAAGAATTTTATTGTAGACAAACTCGCCGATCCAGTTGGCGAGTCGCCGAACCTTTTTGGCGAGCTAAATCGAGCTCGCCAAAGGGATTGGCTCAACAATTAAGACAAGTCGGTGATAGGGAGGGTCTTTCGACGAATCGCTGACTACTTTCGGCGAGAAAGCATTGTCCGCTGAAAGTTACAGTGCACAAGGGTTCCAGGGATGCAGATAAAGGGTGATAAGAATACTTTCGACGAGTTGCCAAGTGCTTTCGGCGCCCTATGACTTCTCGCCGAAAGTTACAGCATCAAATATCAATAAAGGCGCCAAATTATCGGCGAGATGGGGACATTAGGTGAACCGTCGAGTCGTTCAGCGAGCTCGACCTAGCTCGCCAATCGACCCAACGTGCCTATTTTCAACCCATCTTCTCGAATTCGATCCCGCAACCCCCGAAAATAAAATCAAAGCATGTACTCATGGAATTCAAACAAGACCCATACTGCCCATCACCCCGGGATACTCAAATTTCTCCCAAATTTGCCACATTTGGCTATTTGACGATATTTGTTCTTAAGAGCGATGTCACCCGCTCTATCATTGAGAATTTTTTTTACATTTAGCACAAACGTGGGCTACTCAGACTTCACCCAATCAATCTAACAACACACAGTAATGACCCAACTCATTAAAAAGCACAAAGATTACGGGCATTTGCCAGTCAAACCATACGGGCAAGATTTTCAAGTAAAAATAGGCAATCAAGGATTCTAATCCTACCAGAGAGGCCCAGCACACATTAATAAGAGAGAATTATTGCAAATGAGTAAACAATCTTTGAATATAAACTCGGGATTCGGAAACCAACCTTTGATGCTAATAAAATTTTGATTGAAAAGCTAGGCGGCAAAACATTCCAACTCCGAGCATAAATCAACAAACTAAAATGCTAGAAAAATGCCAAAAAAAGAAAATACAACCTTAGTGTGAGTTTAGGAGATTTAAGAGCGAGGGAAAGTGAAGAATTTCAAATTTAAAGTCTCTTGGACATTATAAACCATCCAGTTCGCGCCTATTCGGCGACGTTAGTCGCACTCACCGATTCACTCGGTGAATCACTGAGTGATCACTAGCCTGTCGATTGCTAAAGTTCTTTCAGTTTCTTGGGGGTCAAGACGATCTTCATTGAGGTCACCGACATGGTCGGCGACACACCGAACTGCTTCGTAAGTCTGCTGAGTTTTACAAGCTCTGACTCAGCCTTGAATTGAGCCAAACAGCGGGTCAAGTCGGGCACGCCGACCTCTTCGGTGATACATCGACTGACCGTTTTCTTGCCAATTTATATTTTTCACCACTTTCCTCATTCAAACCTGCTCCACTAACACACCATTATTTATAAAAGCAAAATAAAGCATTTAAAACCTTGGATTGCCTCCCAAGAAATGCCTTATTTAACTTTGTGGCACAACGCGAGCCCTCACTCACTCCTCATTGGTTTGGCTGGCCCTAGTGTTACCAGGTAACTCCAATAGTTCGTTTGAGTGAAGAGGAGGCACCGCATAATTCAGGAGTGTCCTGATCAGCTGGATCGATCTAGAGTGAGAGCCAACCATTTGATTCAACACTTCAATACTCTCCTTCATCTCTTCCAACATTGGATCTTGTTTGGTGATCTTTTGGAAAATGATTTGAAGTGTGTCCTAGACACTATTGTTCTCCTTGTCTCTAGAATGCTTCCTTTCGTGAGGAGGTATGTACCTCCCTTGATTCTTGCACTAGTTTTCCACCTTTGTTATTTTGGTGGACAACTCATTCAGCTGAGTTACCAGTGCGGTTAACTCGAAGTCCCTCTCAACTTGTTGGCTCGTCTCAGTCGAGTTGTCACCATTTTCTCCAGCCATGCTTAGGGTAACTGCCTACATCAACAAATTCAAAGGAAAACAAAACTAAAAATAATATTAGTAAACTACGATTATTGAAAGTAGAATTTGACTTAAACCAAAAACTTTCCGTAACACCACTACCTGGCAGCGGCGCCATTTTGATGTTTGTGTAATAAAGACACAACTTCCGATGCATGTGCCTACGATCGTACAATAGTTTAGTAACCCAACCAAGGGTTGGGATCGTTCCCAAGAGAGTGGGCGTGAGAATTAGTGGGTAACTGCTAAAGCTAATCGTAGCTAAAGACTTTGGCGAATGAAAACATAACAAATTAAAAAGGGTGACACAAGCGTCAAGTATCAGATGGGGGTTTGTAAGCAAGAAACAACTAAAACAGTGAAAATAAGGAAGAATACAAGTATGGAGACGGGATTCTTGGGATGTGATAGGAATACGGGATAGACTAAATCACTGGATACATGCTTTTGATAGTAAATTCATTGAGTATCTGTTACTAGGCTAGACTTTAAGGGGGATAAGCTCTCTCTTGAGCAACTTACCCCGTTTCAAATGTGTTCCTCTCGGACACCCACTTGCCGCATGAAGAACAGCTTTCGCCTTAACCCACTCACTCTCTTGAGCTGAGTGTGTGGACATGGGACTAGGGTTCATTCTCTCGAGCTGAACCCATGTCGACCCACTCACACTGGCCATCAATTTAGTGGTCTTAGTTTTACGACCTCTCTCTCGAGCAAGACGAAAATACATAAATGAACTTGTATTTGCAACTACAATTTCATTAAATTCATCCACAACCACTAAATGAAATCACATTTAAACTATGAATAGACTATCAACAAACAAGACTCAACAACTAATCTAACCCATATTCACAAAATCACTCCCCAATAATTGGGGTTTTAGCTACGCATGTAAAAGAGATAAAGATTTATACCAATATCAGTTTCCATCAATGGGTATGCAAGATTAAGTCTTAAAACAAGCGAAAAGTGAAGAATCCAAGAGACCCAAGTCTAATTTCTTGAATATGAAACCCTTGAAAACTCCAAGTCTTCAAAACCCTCTCCAAAACTTAGAGAGAATATCTCCAAAACTCTATCTAAAACTTAATAATCTAAAAACTAGGTAAAACAAGGTAAAATTCGCTCTTAAGGCACACAATTTCCCATCAGAAGAAAAATTGAACTAGTATTTATAGTTTTCAGAAAATGTGCTCCGAATGATCTTTCGGCAACGTTAGTGGGAATCATCGATGCATTTGGCGATCTGCCCTTTGGTCTACTTCGTCATCTTTCATTAGTTGCCTTCAGCATCTTTGTGTCCTGGATAATTGGGTGTTGTAGTACTGCTTCACGGAGTAGCTCGGCGATACGCCGACTCCTCTTTTTCACCGTCGATTTGCTCCTTTCCTTCAGGGCTTAGCGCACTGGAACAAAAGGCAAATATGTGATCTATTGGAGATTCACCGATTAGGTTCGGCAATTCGCAGATCTTTATTTCCTCGTTCTTTTAGCTTTTTTTTTCTCATTTTTGCTCAATAGTGTCCATGATTTCCCTCAAATTTCAAATACCTGAAACTTAAAGGTTTTTATCAGATATCGAGGTAAAACATGCATTTGAGGACACTAATTTCATCAAAATATAGCCCTAAATGAGTCCAAATCGTGGACTCATCAGTGACCTTATTCAACTGTCTGTAGTCTATGCACATCCTCATACTACCATCTTTGTTCTTAACAAACAAGACAAGAGCACCCACGAGGAAGCACTAGGATGGATGAAACCCTTATCAAGGAGCACTTAGATCTAGGTCTTAAGCTCTTTTAACTCTGTTGGAGCCATACGATAAGGAGGGATACAGATTGTGAGTGCTCGGCTCCAAGTCAATACATAAATCTATATCTCTATCTTGACGCATACCAGGTAAATGAGTAGGAAATACCTCCTTAATCTAAAACACTACAAGATTAGACTCAATAAAGGGGGACTCTGCATCGACATCTCGGTTATGAGCCAAATTTGCCAAATAACCCTACCCCACAAGTTTCCTAGCCCGGATGAAAGAGATGATCTTAGCTGGCTTAGGCTTGTACACCCCTTCCTACTCTAAGTTTTCCCTACCTGAGATCTCTTGAGTCATAGTCTTAGCATTACAATTAAGATCATCATAATAGGAAGACAACCAAGTCATTCCTAAGATTACATCAAAGTCAATCATATCCAAAATAACCAAATATGTCCAAGTCTAAAAACCCCTAATCAAGAAAGAACTAGCACAATAGACATGGGTGACTATGATAGACACTCCGACTATGGTAGAAATATGGATGGAGGCATCAAGCACATCACAAATTGCATCATATCCCAATGCAAACTGTACTGACACCTAATAGTAAGTAGAACCCAGATAAAACAATATGAGCTATCCGGTCAGAGATAAGAATAGTACATGTGATCACTGTATCAGACGCCTCTGCCTTGGTCTTCCCCAGATAGGCATAAAATAGAGCCATGTCATCCTAACAGGCAACCTCTCTGCCTGGCTGCACTGCTCCCCTACTTGCACTACCATTCCCCCGGCCTCTACAGCCTCTTTGATATCTTCATTGCCCACCTTGTGGACGTCCTATGCCATTATTACCTCCGCCCGCTGGTACCACCTCTTTGGTCTGATATTGCATAGGTTCAGTCATGTGCAGGAGGAGGGGACAATCTCTCCTCGTGTGTCCAGATTATCCATAATTGTAACAACTGTGGTCAAGAGACGGTATATTTCCTAACGCAAAAGAGGCTCCTTGACCATTATGGGTAAGATTCTGCTGCGGAGTCCCTGAGTAACAACCTGTAGAAGCGGGCATAGCTGACTAAATTGGCCAAGGTGCAATTATGGCCTACCTAAACCTTGGGCTTCTTAGCCAAAGCCTTGGCCTACCCATCCCGTCAAACTTCTTCTACCTTTGTCGCAAAGTTTGTCACTTCATTAAAGATTTTACCTGTACAGGTCATGTGAACAGACAATGCCTGCAACTCGGGATTCAATCCCTTGACGAACAAATGGATCTTTTATTCCTCAGTAGTCACCAACTTCGTAGCATATATGGACAAGGCATGGAACTTAGCCTCATAAGCAACTATAGTCATACCACCCTACTCCAAAGCCATGAACTCAACTTTCTTGATGTTCGTTAAAGTTCACAGCACATAACTGAACCCATATGAGTGGAGGCAAGACTGGTGATGGGCATTCCACAAAGGCTCTCCACCACTACTTATTCTCACCTTGATGCTGAAAGGTCACGAACTTAACTCCATGCTGGTGTACAATGCATAACTGGTGAAGTCTCTCATAGCAATCTAGGATGAACTCATAGGAATCCTCACTTTCAGAACTATGGAACACTAGAAACTTTTAACTTCAAAAACTTGGTCAGTATCTCGTACTCAGTGCAGGTCATCACAGGGCCCAAATGTGGACAAAAAAGGCGTCAGCACCCAACACTCCATCCATCTTAGGGATTGTAGCACCAACGGGGTGGATGATTGGAGGTTGAGCAGCAGGCATTGTGGGAATGGCTCCAGAGTCGACCAACCAACTCAGAAAAGTCAAATTTGCTGAGCTATAACTGGATCCAAACGGGGAAGTCCTATCGTCCCAGCCTGTGCATTCTCCTCTGGTTGAACATCCTCTTCCACCTCAATCTCTACATTTTCTTTTACCCCGGCCTGGGGTTCGGGAGGGTCTCTTTCCTGGGTACATTCTCAGCTTAAGCTTCACCCCTGGCGGGTGTTGCCATTCCTCGATGCCTGCCCCTCTCTCTTCCTCTACCCATGCCTCGACCACGTCCTCTCGTTGTAGGCTCCCCTTCTGGCTCATTGATGGGAGCTAATGGTCGAGCGTTATTGTATCGCATGATAACCATCTGTGAACCAAAGAGTGAAACAAATTAGATACCAAATTGGATCACCAAATATCAATTAGAATCAAGTTATATCACGAAAGAAGAAGAAGATAAAGAGATTTTCTTAAAGTCCTATAGCCTTTCACAGAAAAGTACAGATGTCTCGGCACCGTTTCACAAAACTCTAGTAGACTCATTCTGGTATAATGAGATCAACAAATCTAGGGCTCTGATAAAAACTTTGAAATGACCCAAACCGCCGTGGCTGGCACCCACACTAACCCTCTTGTGGGAGAACCATTACTACAACTCAACTAAACAATACTAACAAAATGAAGGGAATTTAAAGATATGGAAACAAGTTTATATAATCGAGCGCGTGACACGTCCCTCGAAATGGTACATCCTCTTTAATTTCTTATTCTTCCTCAAATCACATAACACTGTATCAGAGCTATGGATAATAAGGAACATAGTAAGAAACATACTAGTAGAAAGATAAGAAAATAAAGAAGAAAATTAAACAAAATATATTTGGATTATAAACAACTCAATATTACAAAAACCGATAACGACAAATTAAATCAATTAATAGATAATATATCTAAAATAGAATATAAATATATTCAATATTTAAGGATACAATGAATAGCGAGAATAATGAATATAACGAAAAATATACTGAAATAATTATAGCGAAAAGGCAAGAATTAGAACATAGGCACAATAGACTTAATAATAACATATTCGCAGGAAGTTGTAAAAAATCTATAATAGCACAGAGAAAAACTATGTTTTATCTAGAAATACAAATAGAAACTTTAGAATATAAACTTCAACACAATCTTTAAATGAATAAGGAAGAATACGCAATAGATGAAAAAAAACATATGAAAACTGTGACGGATTAAAAATAAAGATAATATTTTCTAATCTAGGAAGAAGATATAAGAAAATAGGTGACAATATAAGTTTAATGTTAGAAAAAAGAAACGGTAAAACTAGAAGATAGTTTAACTGTTATGATAATAATAACAAAAGAAAATGAAGAAATAGATAGAAAAACAGAAATTGAAAAAATAAAACAACAAGCAAAAAAGAAAAATTACAATTAGAAGATGAATTAAAAGGAAAAGAAGAAGATAACCAAGATAATCTACCTGAAATAAGAGTTGATGAAATAAATAATGATGATCTAGATGAACAACATTCGAAAACAAGCGAAACATATACAGAACTTTTAGAAAACATAGATAATACAAAGAATTTAGAAGTAAATACAGGAGAAGTAGACATAGATGAAAAACCTAGCACATCAGGAGTAAAAAACCTAAAAAATTTTGATCCAAAATATTATAATGAAAACTATGGACAATATGATAGAGAAAAAACTATATGGAATAAAAGATTAAATAAAAAATGGACACCTAAACCAATAACTGAACGACATTATTTTTTAGATTTAGAATGTGTAGCAAATATAAATAAAACAATCCAATTATGGATAGGATATTTATCAAAACAATTAATAGATAACAAATAGTAATTACAGAGACACTAGGATATATAGAAAGAACGCTTATAGGAACAGTAAAATGATGGCTACAAAATTTATCAAAAGAAAGTTTAAAAACTCTAAGAAGTAATAAAAAATCTAATGGCAAATTAGCTACTACAACTATGGAAATATTATATAAATACGAAGTAGCTATAAGAAATGAATTTAGTAGTATGACAACAGAGGTAGAAGAACAAAATAAAGAAAAAATCATAAATAGGAATCCAATAACAAAATTAGCAATATGTAATATGTGTTACATAGATGAATATACATTTGCATTTAGAGAATACTATTATAAAGGAACATATAGCACAGAAGAAACTAAAGAAGTAAGAAAATTATATTTTACAAAATTACCAGAACCTTTTAATTCAAAAATAATAAAAAGTTGGAATGAAGCAGAATTAACAAATACCTTATGAGCTAGAATGAAATTCTTGCAATGATGGTTTATGGAACTATGTGAAAAACATAAAGAAGAAATAAAAATGGAAAAAATATTAGTAAAAAACTTGGCATGTTGAAAAAATAAAACAGGACCTCAATTTGGTTGTACAGATAGGTATTATAAATATAAAAGAAATATAATAAAAAATAAAGATCAAAATATAAATATAAAAAACCAAGAAGAAGGTACTATGTAAAAAATTACAAAACCAAAAGACCATATAGACCAAAAAGAAAACTAACGGAATGTACTTGTTATAATTGTGGAAAACTAGGACATATATCTAGAGATTGTAAATGACCTAAAAATCCAAAGAAAAAATAAATATCAAAAATAATAATAGACGATGAAAAATATACGCAAATAGAGTACGTAGATTATGAATTAGAAAGTGAAGATAGTATATATGAATTATCAGAAAACGAAGAAAATAATCCAGTAATAGAATCAGATAATGAATACGATATCAATGACTGAAACAGATATACAAATAATAACTAAAGAAAAATATCAAGATGGAGAATCGGCAGAACAAAAAATAATATTTGATAATAGTATATTTGAACAAATAAAAGGAAAAGAATTAGACCTAAGCGTAGAAAAAATATTCGAAATACCAACAATAAGAAATTGGTTTAAACAACAAAAAGAAGAATATTATGTATTAAGTCAAAGAGAACATATCATAGATTGCAAATACACCAAAGGAAAGGCTAAAATACCAATAATAAACAAACGAATAATAAATAAAGAAATACAAGATATTAAGGCTAAAAATCCAATTAAATATGTACATTTAGGAGGAACGGAAATATTAATAAAAGCATGTTTTAGAGAAGGAATAGATACACCCATAGAAATATACTTAGCAGATGATAGAATCATACAACCCATAGAAAAAAGTATAATAACTGTAGTAAAAGGTAACCTCATATACAAAAAAATTAAATTTAAAATAAGTGCTAACAACTCAGTAGCAATAAATGACAGAAATATAGATAAATCATTAATTTTATATTGGAAAATGTCAAGAATAGAACTAGCCCCTGGAAGTAAAATATTTACAACTAGATGTAAAAACTAATATGTTTTAACAACAAAACATAAAATAACAGCAAAAAATAAAAATAGAAAATCATTTTGAAAGAATAGTCACAGTCATAGACAAGAATGACTCTAGTTATAATGAAATTGACATAGAAGAAGATTTAGAAATAGTAAAACAAAGATTAAGCACATCAAAAAGAATAAACATGAACTGTGAAATACCACAAATCTCATAAAAAATGAGTACCTCAAAAAAAATAGATAAAACTCTACAAAAATGAATGGAAGAAGAAATAAAACCACATCATTACTACATAACGGGAATAATGGAACAACGAAAATATTTAATATTAATAGATACAGGACGAGAAGAAAACTATTTTACAAGAGAATTAGTGACGGAAGGTGAAATAATAACTATTGAACAATCATGCCCCGAACTACCAAAAGCATTAATGTATCCCGAAGAAACTACAGAAAAGGAAATAATCATTGGAAGAGTACCAATAGTGATAAAATTTAAAATATATCAAAGAGATGAAAATATCATTTTAGGAATAAAATGTCTAGAACAAGTCAAACTATATAATCTAGAAGACAAACAGTTAACAATAAGTTATGAAAATAAAAGAGTAATAATAAAAAGAACCTTAGTATGAAAATATACATACTTGCAAAGATAATAATAGAGGAATACTACAACATATATTATACACCAATGATGGATACGGGAGCAGAAACTAATATATGTAAATACAATTGTTTACCAGAAGATAAATGGTAAAAAATTAAAAACACCGATAGTAGTAACATGATTTAAAAATGCAGGAAGCATAATCACATATAAGGCAAAAAATATAAAAGTACAAATATGGGATAAGATATTAACTATAGAAGAAATATATAACTTTCAATTAACCACAAAAGATATGCTATTAGGAATGCCATTTTTAGAAAAAGTATACCCACATATAATAACAAAAACACACTGGTGGTTCACAACATCGTGTAAACAAAAAATAGGAGCAAAAAGAGTAAATAACAAAAAATGAAAAACAACAGAATTGACAAAAGGAAGTGAAAAAATTACAAAAAAAATTAGAAAATATAAAAGAAGAAGACCCTAAAATAGAATTAATTATATTCTCTATAGATAAAGTAAAAATAATTCAAGATAAGTTAGAATTATTATAGAGTGAGGATCCTTTACAAGGATGGGAGAAACATAAAACAAAAGTAAAAATTGAGCTAATTGATAATAATAGTATAATAACCCAAAAACCATTAAAGTATAATTTTAATGATTTAACTGAATTCAAGATACATATAAAATGAATTACTAGAAAAAGGACATATACAAGAAAGCAATAGTAAGCACACAAGCCCGACATTTATCGTAAATAAACATAGTGAACAAAAAAGAGGAAAAAGCAAAATGGTTATTGATTATAGAAACTTAAATTTAAAAACTAAAGCATATAATTACCCGATACCAAATAAAATACAAAAGATAAGACAAATACAAGGATATAATTATTTTAGCAAATTTGATAGTAAATCAGGATTTTAGCATTTAAAGTTAGAAGAAGAATCTAAAAAACTTACAGCATTTACGGTACCGCAAGAATTTTATGAATGGAATGTATTACCATTTGGATATAAAACTGCACCAACACTTTATGGATAACTATTTTAAACAACTAGAAAATTGCGTAGTATATATTGATGGTATATTACTATATTCCAAAACACAAGATGAACATATAAGCTTATTAGAAAAAATTATACATATTATAGAATATTCAAGCATAAGTCCAAGTAAAAAGAAAGCAGACATAATTAAAAAGCAAATAGAATTTTTAGGAATACAAATAGATCAAAATGGAATAAAAATACAAATACACATAGTACAAAGAATAATTAACTCAAATGAACAACTAGATACGAAAAAGAAATTACAATCATTTCTAGGACTAGTAAATCAAGTAAGAAAATACATACCAAAATTAGCAGAGAATTTAAAACCATTACAACAAAAATTAAAGAAAGATATAGAAAATCTGTTTGATAAAAAAGACCAAACACAAATACAAAAGATAAAAATATTATGTAAAAACTTACCTAAACTATACTCTCCAGATGAAAATGAAAGATTTACTTATATAATAGAATAAAATGCGAGTGAAAAAAGTTATGGAGGAATATTAAAATACAGGTATGATGGCAATATGATAGAACATCACTGCAGGTATTATTCAGGAACATTTCATAATACCGAAATAAAATGGGAAATATAAGTGTTTATTATCATTTGAACCATATATTATATATAACAAATTCATTATAAGAACATATAATACACAAGTAAAATCGTGTCTAACAAGAAAAATACAAGATTCGGTAACAACAAAAGAAATAAGGAGATTGGTATTAAATATATTAAATTTTACATTTACAATTGAAGTAATAAAAACTGATAAGAATATTATTGCAGATTACCTATCACGAGAAAGCTACTCAGACTGAGACTAAGGAATTAAGAAGATACAATTGAAAAGATACTCAAAGTTATTACTACACTTTGTACAAAAGTGGATAGTATGGACAACGAGACACAAAAGCTAAAGACTAATGAAGCTAATCTGAAGTCTAAAGATAGTACAAGTCAGCAGCATGACTATAAAAATGCGAAGCTAAGTCGATCGGAAGACTCTAAAAATCCAGAGATAAAAGGTGACGTTGGGAAACACCTTAAAACCGATAATGTTTGTTTAAATACAGTTGCAGGTACAAGCAAACAAGTTAGCGATAAACAACACAAAAATGTGAATTTAAACCAGCTATTCGAAAAACCATTTACCCAAAGGATACCTAGACATATGTCCATAGAACCACAAACATCTACATACGCAGATAGTTTGCAAAACCAAAATGAGAAAAAGACATATAACTACATCACACGAACCTATATCGAAAATATACACAAAATCCAAACTTATTTAAATCTCAACCCCAGATCAACTACAAAAGAACCAAACCAGAATTATTTGACACAAAAGTTACAAGGATATAACAAGTTAATTGCACGGCCAAAAACTAACACTAATTTAGTAAGAACATGTTACAACTACGGACTGTTAAATACCGTATATACATACGACGGAGAAGAAGTTGGTGGAATACCAGAACTACACAAAGCATTCGTCACATACAAAAGAGTTACAAAAGGAAATTTATTTTATATAAAATTCTATACAGCACCAGCGGAGATATTATACGAGGAAATAAAACCTTCAATACAAGTTATCAAGATAGGACTAACTAAAGATATGATTATACCCGAGGACATATGACAACAGGAAGAGATACCAAGTGTTTATGCCAACAAAAGAATAATTGGTATATCAACTATTATACAAGAGTTAGCAAACAATTATTTAAACGGAAATGCTATATGGAGTTATTACTCGAGAGATCAATTAATTATATATTCAAATTCAAGAGAACTACGAAGAACAGATATGGATGAAGTCCAGCGATAGATCTTATCATTACTAAAACCAGAGGAATAACCTACATCAAGAGCACTAAAAGTAGGATTTATTTCAACGGATTTGTTAACCAGATATTGCAAACTAATTGGACATAAATACCCAGATCACATATGTTCGAAATGCAACGGTGAAGATAACATAATTCCAGATGTCGATTTAGAGTAAAAGAAGACGATGAAGATAAGATGCAGACAAGATAAGATATGGACAAAATAAAAAAGATAAGATGGCAGACAAAGTGGCAGAAAAGATAAAGGAAAGTTAAAGTTTTTTGACTAAATTATGTAAAATAACGTGACAATGTAAATTATTAGTCAGCATTATTATTGTAAGAAAGACAAGGTAGTGTAAAATAGTCAATAAATGTAAAATTATGCATGTGCATACTAAGGACAAGTGTAAAAGTTAGGAGACAAGGTTGTAAATAAGTCTTAATAAGATAGTAGTAGATTAGAATAGGAAACTATTCATGAATAGTAGTAAATAGTAGTGGACAGGTGTAAAAAACGTATTAGGATATGTGTTTAGAATAGTAAATTTGTATGTCTATATAAAGACTCAGTCGTAAACATTGTAAAGCAGGCAACGCCTAAATAAAAATCCTCTTTCAGAAAACACTCTCTCAACTAAGATAAATATTTAAAATACTAATGGAAAAATCTGAAATCCAATTAGATATTTCAGATAGCATGGCTAAGCAAGAGGCAAAGGTATATTGTTCAAAAATATGCGGAACTAATTTCATATATTCCTGAATATCATATATATGATTGAATAAATTTATGTTAGTTATTATGTATTGGAATTATTTGAATCATGATTTCTAGTTTATTAGAACATTGGAAACAGGGAGAAAACTTCTATACTATACCATCCTAATGTTGAAACCGGTAGGCGAGGAAGCCGTTTAGGGGAGTAAACAAAGTTGAGGCGCTGATAAGAAGGAAGTATCCGCTAAAGTACGATGC
>JAJOOE010006519.1:0-40553 GCA_036250405.1 Solanum raphanifolium
ACCCCGCACCTTGGTCCGGCTACGTGTGTATAATTTACTAACCCTTACCTTTACCTCATATTAGACATCGTAATCGATGTTTGGCTTAGTTATCACTTCGCACCAATCGACACTAGCCTATTAGATAGTATCACACTAAATCTATGTTGATCATTCTTTTCTTGTTGATTACCTCTTTGATCCGGCAAGAGCAACAAGGCGAGTTCTAACGCGTGCACTCGTTAAAAAGACTTTTAAACGAAAGAATTATCAATGCATGCAAAACACTATTCAAGAATTACTTATTTACTATTCATACTTTGTTAATCGCTCATGGTTCTCACAACCCTAGTTGTGAATTTAGTTACCCATATTAGCAAGAGCACAATTCATAATATTAGATGAAGAAATCATGAACTTACGTAACGAGAATAATAAACCCAGAATTTCAACTTGAATTGCAAAGTCAAAATCTTCAAAACGAATGTAGGAAATTAATAATTGCTAGGGTTGCAACTTAATCTCCAAAGTCACAAAGTAAAACTAGAATAATAATGTCTAACCCTAAAAAAGAGGTTTACATGCCCTATTCATAGAAAATAAATCCTAAATTAAATGGGAAACAAATTAAGGAAAGTTTGTTCATGTACGCGTATTCAATCCACGAGATCGACTTACGGACCGTCGATGGATCTACGGTCCGTAAGTCCCTTCCGTCAGTCAAAACTTAGAAAATATTTCACTTCTAAAAATCAGCTTCTCTGAACCAGACGACGGACTAGTAGTACAGACCGTAGATCGATCTACGGTTCGTCAATCTCATCCGTAGCTCCATACTTAGAATCTTCCAAAATCAGGTACTGGAACCCTCGCAGAATCAATCTACGGATCAACAGTATGGTCCGAAGATCAATCTACAGACTGTCAATGGACACCGTGGTTCCACACTTGGTCAGATTTCCCTGATTTGTCCTCAATACCATGCCTGCTGATCTATGGTCATCACCTACGGACCGTGAATGTACCTACGGTCCGTAGATCACCTCCGTGAATGCCCTGTTTCTGCATTTCTTTCTATTATCTCTATACTTCCGCGCCTGAACCTCTTTCCTGCAAAACATTATAAAAACACATAAAAACCAATATAAAAAGGCCCTAGACATACACAACTTGTAAGTGAAATGTATTAGAAATACCGTAAACTCACGGTATATCAATCACGAGAGCGGTTTCCACATATATGGGGTGGAGGTTGTTATTTTTGGAAGTATATAAAGGGTTTGCATTTGGAATTGGTTCTGGAATGGTTGGTTTAGTTTGTTGGTGGTAGTGAAAAATGGGATTTGGGTATTTTGGGCATGAAGTGGTGGGAAGACGTTTGGATGAGTGGGTTCAGGTCGGGATACATTGGTTGGAGGGTTGTTTGGCATGGTTGTTTGGTTAGAGTGAGGAGGATTGTCTATATTTTCGCCAAACTAGGTTCCGAGAGAAATAAACAACTTGGCCAAATCACGCATATGCGCTACTTCTTCTTCCAAATCTAAAATCTTGCGCTCAAGTCTAAGGACGAGGTCTCTTGGAAGTTGCCCTCCCTCAGAAGTTTCTACTCTCTCGTTGATGCTGTTGTTATCAACCATTTTACCCTTGTCTCTGTAGTCTGTTCTTTAAGGATGAGGAGAAGGAGGGTTCCTTTCGATCGTGTATGTGCCAGAATGAAGGGCAAATCAACCTTAGGAATGGGAAAAACAATGGAATCAACAGAAAACAGTGTTAGTGGATTAGAGCAAATAATAATAATAATATCACATTGTTTGAAATAAGCGCCCTAGATGCAAAGGACCTCATTGAGCCAGAGGTAGGCCTAAGACGACATATAAGTGATGCATAATAATTAGTTCAAGTCTTATTTGCCAATTTGGAGTATAGATTTGAGAAATAAAGGAAAAAATGATCTTTATTGAGTAACTTCAAACTATTACATCAAACTAAAGTAAAACTAGAAACAATCTAAAGGGCTAGGGATAACAAATGGGGAAAATAGAAATACTAAAAAAAAAACTTCAATCATGGTGGTCTCCAATGTTTGGTGCAATCTGCTCCATCATTTCTTGGGTCATGTCATAGTCATTGTTCAGAAGGTTGCGAGCCCATATTCTTTCCATCTCGTCACCAAAACCAGGAAGGCCTCCTTCGCTCAAGTCCCTATGCTCAACATCCTCCAAGATCCACACGTAATACTCGGGTGTGTAGTAGAGTCTATCTTCTCTGATGTCGATGGTTCTTACTCCTTTCCACCTTTGTAGTATGGTGTCAACTTGTGGTGTTTCTGGCCCAAAATCATACCCATAATAGCCCATATGAGATCGTAAAGGTATCATATGGACTTGTCCAAATTGGTGGAGGGCTCGGAGTGGTGCATATGGTTGAACTCCATTTAGTCCGATAATCTCGATGAAATAGAGCTCATGTCCTCTAACCATGGCGCGACGAAACCCTAACCAGTGATACTTCCATTGGATTTGATTACCAGACCTCCCTCTTAGATACCTAAACCAATCTTCCGTTCCCACTGGGGCGGAGAAACGCAACATACTTGTAGGGTGAGTAAAGATTTTGCTTCCCATGCCGTCTAAGATATCTATTAGGTCCTTTCTTTTGTAAAAGTGTTCAACAACCCATAGTTGTAACAAAAATTACAACCCTTAAAATATCTCTTACCATTGACACATGCAGATAAAACCCTTATCATTTCAACAAGTATCATGGGCACTATAGTCTTAGCAGGATTTTGTCTTCCTTGAGCTAACATTCGGACCACATGACCTAAGGTAGTGCTAATCTTTCCTTTATTCATAGGAAAGACTAAGGAACCCAGTAGTGCGATGGTGAAAGCTCTGATACGATGTTTCTACCATTGTCTAGCAGAACACCCAAACTCTTTGTTGAAATGTTTATGACCCTTCTCGTCACAAAAGCGGTGGTACGAAAATTCTTTTGAAATCCACCCTTTATCTAAACAATCCATCTCTCGATTACGCTTCAATCCTAGACTATTCAAAAACTTCTTCGGCGATTGCTTGTGTTGGACAATCATTTACCTTCCTTAAAAGGGAAGGTTAACAAACCCTCCAATTTCCTCAAGTGTTGGAGTTAACTCAAAGCCCCTAAATTTGAAAACCAATCTTGCAGGGTCCTATAATTTCAGTAGGGCCATGATCATGCAGCGATTAGGTTCAACAAATAACAGAAATGTCAATCCACCCAGTAGTTTGCAAATTTCCAACTCATGGTCCTTCTTGATATTCACCCACCATCTCTTCAGAAGATCGTTCGCTTTTGTGAACATTTGCGTGTTGTGAAGTTGGGAGCGGTCATGACTCTGCAAACAAACAAAATCTGAACTCCATGTTGGCAAATTTGGCTTAATTTAATTATCATGACCACATTGACAGATAATATGAAATTTGTCTAAGGGTGTTGGGGCCCTTTAGACAATAGGGTGGCTATTAATTGTGTGGATTGACACCAAGGGTCAAACCACATAAGGTTTATGCAACATGCATGACTTAATTGAAAATTCTAAGAGTGGCTTGACACGGACTTGAAAGGAATTCTATGCGAGAAGACACATGGTTCCACGATAGTAAAACTATCCGCATCTGCCATGCCTCAGCCATCTCTCTAATATAGGGTGTTTGAAGAGAATTGGAGTATTTGTGAGATGTGCATAGTCACACACTATCATGAGAACAAAATGGAAAGAGGAAGAGGGTCCCAATTGGGGGAAGTATGAACGGAATGTCAGTTTTATCAAAGCGATCACATTTTACACTTATGTCGAAAACAGTAACACATAAGCAGTTTACGAAAAGTGATAAGTAAGCAAGTTAATAAATACATGCATAAATAAAAGGAAATGAATATACAAATATTGTGAATAATCAGGCAAATAAGGAAAAGGGTATGGAATTAAACATGAAAATACTCAAATAAGGGAAAAAGGGAAAGGGTGAAACATGGAAATAAACACAAAAGGAAAAAGGGAAAGGGGTGGAACATGAAAAATATGCAATAAATAAGGAAACAAATGATAAATAAACATGGTAATCAACTAAACAAATAATGAAATAGCCAGATAAAGTAAACCCCACATAAATAAAATGAAACACGTAATGGTTATAACCTAATATCCCAGCAGAGTCTCCATTCTGTCGCGCCTATTTTTCGCAAAAACGGGTTTTGGTGCACGACCTAACAACTCTTTTGGGTTTTGGAGCAATTGAAGAATCGCCACCTAACGAATTAAGGCGCGCTAGGGCACCTATCTAACCTAAACTAAATCTAACTAAGGTCAACAAACCAGAGATCATGGTAAGGGTTCAAGTTACCTCGAGTGGAAGGTGTTAAGCATCCCTCGAGGTCCATAAATATGGATCCCGATCGTATCTCATGCAATTTATGTGGGGGTTACATATAGCATTTAAGGTCACTTCATTTATTATTTTATTTATTTAGCATGATGACTAAGTGATAACTATGATTAAACAATTAAAATTAATTAAATTATCTACTTTATTAATTAAGCATGCAAGACTAGGTGATATAATAAACGAGAAATAAATATTTAAACAATTAATAAAAGAGGAGCGAGGAGACAGAAATTGCACAATCAAATAGAATAAACAATTTTTATTTATTTATTTATTTTTTTAAATTTAAACTACCCAAATAATATCATTATAAATAGATAAAGGGACAAGAGGAAAGAAAGACTCTGAAGGACTTTACAGATCAACACTCGACTTTCTTTATGTCGGTCGGCTTCTCGTAGGGACAGACAAAACCAAGGTTTGCCATTAAAACCAGGTCGATGTCATCATCTCCGAGTATGCAGAATATATTTATCAGCAATGAAGACAAACTTAATCCACTATCCGACCCGAACACATCAAAATACTTTAGAAGTTCACCGGAGATTCTTTTTAAGCCAAGGGTAATATGATTTTTCTTTTTCTTAGTATTTTAGTATGTGAGCCAAATCGGATCCTCTTGTTCTTTTAATGAATGAGGGAATAGTCTAATTATATAGTGAATAGGAGGACTCATAATAAAAATAAATAAATAAATTAAGGATCAATTAACATTTTCCTTATTAAGAAGGAAGATAAATTACTTATTATTTTATTTTATTTTACCTAATAGGAGCAAGTAAGAATCTGCTTAAGCTTAAATAAGGTGAGAAAATACCCCCTAACATATATTTTCCTTATTCACCAAATCAGTAATATTATTTTAAGTTATTCTTGCTCAATCAAATATAGTTTTACTAAAATATAACAAGTAAGAATCAACTAAACTCCAATTACGCCAATTATGATCAATTAGCATTACTAAAAAAAAATAAGCAAAATTTACCTTACCAAGAGACACGAAATTTGTCCGGATTAGCATAATACCATAAAAATCACCTTAGTATCAATTAATCAATATTAAGCAAGGATAAAATAATTATATTAAAGGAAGAAAACACAAGTCAAGGAGTATTTACACATTATTATAATAATATGATATATTCACAACAAGGAAAAGAGCAATCTGTCGAGGATCAATCTAAACTCAAGTAGCAAACCCAATTATCAATTTAACATACAAAATTATTGCCACTACATGCATCAATTAAAGGGATTAAACGACATTACGGGAGGTAATCAAGAAAAGGGACATCTCAAGATAATCGATGATTTCGTAACCAAACTTATCAATTTTAATCAAGAATCAACAGTCCGGGTAATGTTACAAATACAAGGGCAAACTTCCATACAATAAGCTAAGCGAGCAAGAACAACAAACACATGAAGGAGACTATAATTCAACACATAAACAATTTATAAAATCTGAAAGTGTTAGCTAGTAGTTCATTTTTTAGGACTAAAATAACTTCTAAACCAAACATACCTAGAACTTTCATCACATCGCAAATAAGAAGAAAAATAAACTTGCTAAGATGAGATAATGATTTAAAAGAAATGTACCCGGACGGATCTGTTAAAGATCCGTCTTTTGACCAACTTGACATTTTCAAAAGCTCCGTCGGAGCTCAATTTGTTCGCTGGTCGGAGCAGCATTTGCCGGAGTCGAAGCTTGTTGTTGTTGCTGGTCGCCTGCTACTCGGAGCGGCCTTCACCGGAGCTACTAGCTCTGGGTTTCTTCGTCCTCGCCGGAGAAGCACGGAGGGAGGCGCTGGTTGTTGCTGTTTTACACCTCGGATAGCGGTGCTGCCTGCTGTTGTTCTCGCCGGAGCTTTCGCCTTCGTCGGAGCTCGTCCTTGGAGGGATGGAGACTCACTACTCGGAGAAAGAGAAGCGGGAGAAGAGAGGGGTTGGCGGCTAGGAGAAAAGAGGAGAGGAGAGGAAAAAATGAATTGTCTTAGGGTTTGAGTTCTTTTTAGGTTTAAAATAGGAAAGGAAGGAAAGTTGATCTTAACCGTTGTATTAGAGTTAGGTAAGCGGATAGGATTTGATCTAGGATTTAATTTGAAGATGTACAGACGAGATTAAAAGCTGAAATTTTAAAATAAGATACAATTGAATTTGAAATGGCTAAAAATGAAATGGAATTGACTAGAATTGACATGAAATGGTGGCTATAATTGCAATACAAATGAAATTGAATAGGCTATAATTGAAAGGAATTAGAATAAAATAGGCTACAATTTAAATAATTTAGAGGAAATTTGAGGAAATGCTATTCAATTAATAAAATACTACACACATTATAATATTTTCATAGAAATTATACACATCTATGTTTTTAAAACATTTAAATAAAGTAATTATTTTGAGTTTAATTATCGATAAAAAAAATAATTTAATAATAATTACAATAATTTATTTAAATCAAGCATGATAAAAAAATATAATTTTTTAGACAAAATTAATTAAAATTTTAAACTCGAAATATTTTAAAAACACGTATTTAATCGAATAGCATTCCAAAAAGGGTTAAAAGTCGGTCAAAATTGGGTGTCAACATCAGTTTTTTGAGAGAAATACTTAAAGAAATTGCAGCAGCAACGTGTGAATCTATAGCTTCAGAAAACTTTGTGCAAACAATCATTCATCGCTTTGATGGTCACTATGATCATTGGAGTATGTTGATGGAGAATTTTCTAAGATCAAAAGAGTATTAGCAAGTGGTTATGGATGGTAAATCAGAACCAACAGAAGGCACAAGAGTGTCAGACAAACAAAAAGCAGAAGCACAGGCACCACAGCTGAAGGACCTCAAGGTGAAGAATTATCTTTTTCATGCAATTGAATGTTCAATCTTGGAAACTATTCTTTCTAAAGACACTTCTAAGCAGATTTGAGACTACATGGAGAAAAAATATCAAGGATCGACGAAACTCTTCGAAAGAAATCTGGAGAGTTAGTTAGTGACTATTTTTCATGGGTAATGACAGTTGTCAACAAGATGCGATTCCACGACGATAAGTCAAATGAAGTTACAATTATTGAAAAGATTCTTCGGACCATGACACCAAAATTTAACTTCGTTGTTTGTTCTATTAAAGAATCTCATGATATTGATTTGCTTTCAATTGATGAATTGCAAAGCTCTTTGTTGATTTTCGAGCAAAAAATCACTCAACATGAAAATGAGGAGGTGACATTGAATACCTCAACAAAATACTATTTTGGCGGACAAAGGTACAACATAGGTAATAGTAGAGGCAGAGGCAGAGGCAGAGGCAAAGGTAGAGGCCGAGGTTATAGTGAAAATCATTAGCAACGTCAACACCATGACAATTAAGGCAGAGGAAAGGGACGAGGAGGCTACAACTCTAAGTCATTAGACAAGTCCAAAATGGAATGTTATAGATGCCACAAGTTTGGTCATTATAAAATCAGAATGCTGAATCGATTTTTTTAAGATGCATGGAGAAAAATCTAATTTTGCAGAACAAGATGAAGGAGATATATCTTTGTTGATGGTTTGCCACATGAAAGAGGAAATATATAAGAATTTATGGTACCTTGACTCTGAATATAACAATTATATGAGTGGAGATAAGTCAGTTTTCTCCACCTTGGATGAATCTTTCCGAGATAGCGTGAAGTTCAGGAACAACTCCAAAATCGCAGTCATGGGAAAAAGGAAGGTTCTAATTCAGACCAATAGAGACTTCTCCCAGACAATTGTTGATGTTCTTTCTGTTCTAGATTTGAAGACCAATCTTCTGAGTATTGCCTATTGCAAGAGAAGGGGTATGCAATTTCTATAAAGAGAAAAATGTCTGAAATATATTCGAACTTTGACAAAAATTGTTGTAACAATCCCAAATTTTGGGCAGGACCTATTACCTCCCTGCACTATTTAATAGTGTAATTTTAAAGATATATAAATGTCCAGGTGGACAAGTTACTATTTATAATGATGCAATATTTATGATGTCTACATGGGCACCTATATATCTTTAAAATACACTATTAAATAGTACAAAGGGTAATCCCAAAGTTTAGAATTGTTACAACTATTTCGATCAAAGTTCGGATATATTTCAAACCATTTTCCCTTCTATAAAAGATGGGTTTTGTAGAATTCAAGATGCCAAACTTTGATTAATTACTCAAATTAAAATAACTAGAAACATAATGTTCTTTCTGTATCTACACAATATTCATCATACATGTTTCTTTGTCAAATTAAAGGATAAGGCATGGTTGTGACATTTTCATAATGGACACTTGAATTTTAACGGACTGAGAATGCTACATCAAAAGAACATAGTGAATGGTCTTCCTCAAATTACAGCTCCTTTGAAAACTTGTGAAAATTGTGTTGTTAGGAAACAACCTCACTGTTCGTTTCCACAAGGCAAATCTTGGAGAGCAAAGGCGTTGCTGGAATTGGTGCACTCGGATCTCTGTGGACCAATAAATCTCAATTCCAATAGTGGTAGAAGGTACTTCATAACCTTTAATGATGACTTCACTCAAAAAACATGGGTGTATATTTTACACAAAAAGTCTACATCTTTTGACGTTTTTAAACATTTAAAGTACTTGTCGAGAAAGAAACGGGTAGTCCATTGAAAGCTTTACGCACTGATGGTGGATGAGAGTTCAATTCTCAAGAATTTATATTTTTTGTGGGGAAAATGAGATCAAAAGGCAACTTATAGCAGCTTACACATCTCAACAAAATGATGTTTTTGAGCGGAAGAGTCGTATAATCCTTAACATGGCTCACAATATCTTTACTAAGAGTGGTGTCTCAAATAGTTTTTGGCGAAAGTTGTTGATTGGAGAATTCATATTTTAAAAGGCATGAAGCAGGCAAAGATAAAGTGTTGAGCATCTTAGAATCTTTGGATGTTTGGCTTATGCACATGTTCCAGATCAGAAAAGGATTAAACTAGACGATAAAGAATAAAAATGCATTTTTCTTGGTGTTAGTAATCAATCTAAAACTGATATGTTATATAATCCTAACACCAAGAAGATCTTCATTAGTCATGATGTAATTGTTGATGAACATTCTACTTGGTCATAGAAGGATGAAAGGGATCAGCAGCTCCTTCCAGTAGCCTTTGAAGAAATACAATAGTTGGAGGAGACAAAAAAGTCGATAAATTCAAATCCAGTTTAGTCACCCATTTCAGACAAAAAAGACCCGCATGAATGACTGATTTTGAGGTAACTGGAATTGATCAATCTAAAGATCTACTTATTCATTTTGCCTTATTTTCAAATTGTGATCCTACCAGCTTTGAAGAAGCTGTTAAAGATGCAAAATGGCGAAAAACAATGGATAAAGAGATGTCATCAATTGCTAGAAATGACACTTGGGAGTTGACTGAGCTTCCAAAAGGGCATAAGACAATCGGTGTCAAGTGGATATACAAGAAAAAAATGAACAAGAAATGTGAAGTCTTGAGACACAAAGCACGCTTAGTAGCTAAAGGCAATAAACATGAGTTAAGTGTGGATTACATAGAAGTTTTTGTTCCAGTAGCACGACTTGATACTATCATACTAGTGATAGCGTTGGATGCTCAACATTCATGGCCCATTTTTCAAACAAGTCGACTTTCTTACATGGGGACTTTGATGAATAGGTATTTGTTGATCAACCTTCGGGTTATGTCAAAGTTGGAAAAGAAGATAAAGTGTGTAAATTAAACAAAGCATTGTATGGATTAAAACTAGCTCCACAAGCTTGGTATAGTCATATAAATGCTTAATTTTCTAAGGAGGGATTTAAGAAATGTCCATATGAACACACACTTTTACAAAGACTGATGATAAAGGAAAAATACTCATTGTTTATTTATATGTGGATGATTTAATTTACACCGGCAATAATATCTCCATTGTTGAAAGTTTTAAGAAGTCCAAGATGGTAGAATTTGATATGACTGATATTGGAATGATTCATTATTTTCTTGGCATTGAAGTTGTTCAATCTTTTGATGGGATTTTCATCACACAAAAGATGTATGCTAAAGAGATTTTGGATAGGTTTCCGACGAAAAGTTGTAACTCTGCCAACAGTCTTACTGAGTTTGGTTTGAAGCTGATTAAAGTACATGGAGAGGGGGAGTTGCCAACACCATTTACAAATGTAACGATCGGGTTCCGTTGTTATAGAAAAACCAACGGGGAAAATTTTTTGGTTGGAAAACTTTTTCGTAGTAACTTGGAATTTCTCAACCTAGTCCAGATTTGGACGATATCAGAGTATTTAAAGTCTAGAGAAATCTGGTAGCAATTGGGCGATCTAATTATGTTTTTGATTACACAAGTAGTTAGATAAGTCATTTAGAAATCCGTACGACTTTACAGAATTGAATTCAGATGAGTAGAACTGCCGGAGTTGATCTTAGCGTGAACGGGTAATTTTTGAATGTCGTTGGTCGAAGGCGTGTTGTGATATGGGGGTTTTGAAATTCTTTAATTTGCTCACTATTTCATTCAAGTCGCTTTGGCGGTAGTTTTGGTCGCCAGGGTAGGGCCGGGGACGCTGTAGCAGGGTGGGTACCGCTGTGGCGGGCCAGACGCGACTTTAAGTTGTAAATAAACCCCAAAACGTCTTTATTCTGCACTTTTCGGTGTTTAGAGCTAAGGAACGAACCCATGCGATTCTTGACAGTTTTCCACCATTCTTGAGGCTAAAGGTAAGGTTTTAACTCCCCGAATCCATTTTTCGATCCGTGGAACGTAATCTAATGGGTAATCATCAATGGGGGAGGGTTTTGATCTAGAATCTATGATGGAAATAGCCCTAGTTTGGATACTTGGGATCATGAGTATGATCTACGGTTGTTAGAATTGTTAGTAATCCGGGTAATTAGTGATTGTTTATTAATTCCCATATTATATTGATTGTTTGTAGACCAAGAACAAGTGGAACGAATCCGAAAAGGGAAGGATCAAGTTTCTTAGGGTTTCAAGTTTTTTCGAGGTAGGTGATAATTGTGATTCTATGATTATGTAATGTATGTTTGTTCTTGCTTCATTATGATACATGTATGTATGAGAATATTGCATTATTGATCACATTAATTGTAAATGAGGATATATGAATGATGAATGCCATGAAATATGACTTGATTGTATGATTATGAGAATGTACTTTGTGATTGTGGCTTGTTGAATGGATCAGGTGTTGCGTTCTGACATAATTATGAGATCTGTTGCCACATTCCGGCATAATCATTGGATCGGGTACCACATTCCGGTATGCTAACTGTTTAGGTTTGGGTTTGGGTCCCATGAGAGGACCAATGACTTGTCATAATTGTGTATCTTGAGAAATGCGAAACTGTATATTGTTCATAAATGTTGATAATCTTGTATATGATCGATATTATGCATGTGATTATATTGTTGTATTGACTTATGTATGTTGCACTTAGTGGGATAGCCGCGTGATCATACCAGTACACTGTGGTTGTGTACTGATACTACACTTGCTCTTTCTTTGTTGAGTACATGGCATCTTCAAGCGGCTATTGACAGACCTCGTTTAGAAGATCAATGATCGTCGACCGAATTCAAGAGTAAGCCAGTTCTTCCAGGCTGCCATGAGTTCTCCTTTCGTCTATGCCCACATTTCGGACTTAGACTTTTCTAGTTAGTTATTAGTTCGTTAGTTGAAGTTGTATCCCTTCTTGTTTAGACTTTGGTTCATTGTTAGATGTTTTGGTACATTGACTTTCAGGTTCTAAGTGTAATTTCCACATTGTTTAGTTGTAAGGTATTTTGGAAGTTTATAGGAACTTCAGTCTTTAGCTATTTAACTTGCTTCCGTAACTTAAATGTCTTAGTTTTTGGTTTAGTTGCTTGGTTTGGGTTGTAGTAGTGGTTCTCTCACTGAAGGGTTAGTGTGGGTGCCAATCACGACAATCTGGGTCGTGACAACAAACAAATAGTGGAAAACTTGATGTACTTAATGGCAACAAGGCATGCTATTATGCATGTTGTAAATCTTATTAGCATATACATGGAAAGCCCAAAAGAGATGCATCTTTTTGCCGCAAAGAGAATTTTTTGCTATTTTAAAGGAACTACTAATTATGGTATGTTCTACGTGAAATAAGAAAAATTAGACTTAGTTGGGTTTACTGACAGTGATTTTATTGGAGGACCTTATGATGGGGTCGGGAGCAATTTCATGGTCTTTGAGAAATCAATCAATTTCGACTTTATCAACTACATAAGCAACAATTTGTTGCAGTAGCATCATGTTCTTGTCAAGCAATTTGGATGGACAAGGTTCTTGAAGAAATTCATTTCAAGCAGAATGACTTTATTATCATTTATTGTGACAGTAGTTCAATAATAAAACTCTCCAAAAATGTTGTTCAGCATGAGCGAAGTAAACATATTGATGTCAAATTTTATTTCTTAAGGTACCTCACAAAAGATGGAATAATCGATCTCATCTTCTACAGAAGTGAAAATCAATTGGCTGCTGTGTTTACCAAATTTCTCAAATTAGCATCGTTCTCGAAGTCCAAAAAACTACTTGGTGTTTGCACTTGGAAAACTCACAGTTGAAACAAGTTGTTGGTTGCAAGCAGGATAAACTGATATATTAATTAAACTTTAATTCAATAAAAAAAATGAATATAAGTTGTAGTGCACTAGTCTCTAATACAATCCTCCCACATTGTAAGGATTATCTTCTCACATTAAACTTGCATTTCTCGATCATATAGCTAAGAATACAAACTAACGTTGTTACTTTGAGCCATTTGTTGGCCAATTTGGTTGGTAAATAAATTTGACAAAAAAATAATGACTTTGATGAATATACATGGTAAAGTAACAATAAATTCTATGTTGGTGAGAATAATCGTTATATGAGATATAAATGATTTAAAAGGTAATGATATGAATTATAAATTTTATTTATATATGAAATAAATAATTAGTAGATATAAACGTGAGGTTATTTTTACAAAAAAATATAAACTTATGGGTCAATTTCTATATTTGAAAAATCTCAAATCATGGTCAATTCTTGTTCAAAAGCTGATTTCATCTCATGATTTTATATTGCGATATAAAATCATATGTCCAAACGCCTAGTTACTATAAATTTAACATATTAAAAGTTATATTTGTATTTTTTTAATGGGGTAAATTGTTTTAATATTTTTTATAAAATAAAAAATTCACCTTAATTATTTGATATGATCACAAATTTATATTGAAATCTTCAAATTATTTTTTTTAGAAAACACATAAAAATCAGTTTTTTTTTTTTTTTTTAGCTAAATTTGGACTCGGAGTCCATGTTATTAATAAACTACCCGAAATGGGCCATTCAAACATACAATTCGGAATCTGGTCGACCCAAATATGACCAAAGCAGGTATTTTAGATAAGACAAACCCACAATAGGATTTCCTAAATGCTTTTCCAGCTTCCATTTTCCTCTTCTCTCTTCTTCCTCCTTTCGCCGCCTTTAAACCTTGAAAAAAATGTCCCTCGTTCCTTTTAGCTCTGCGTTGTATATGCTCCTTCTTTAGGTGATTAACATCCTGCTGTTATCCTCAGCTAACAAAGGTTTGCATTCCTCCTTTCTCCTTTCTGCATCGCCTCTCTTTTCAGCTGACTTGTGCTCTATTGAAGGTGAGCTGTCCGTTTGGAATGTCCAATTTCGTGAAGAAATTGATATAAAGTATAGTCCCTCCTTTTCGGCTTTGAAAATCTGTGTAAGACAGCTGCTCCCATCCATTTTTGTTGTTCCTTTCTTCCGGTTCTGAGAGTGAATCCCTCGATATGTAGGTGAAGCCGAACACGAGAGAGGTTCTCCCGAGCTGGTTTGGCCCCTTTACTCTCTCTTTTTGCTAATCCATGTATCACTTTTTGCTGGATATAGCTGTGGAACCTTGTCTCTTCCCCCTAACTAGGCATGCTGTCCATTGTTGTCAATATTAATTCTCCTTGTTTTGATACGGAAAGAAGGGATGTTATGTTTGTCTATATTAAGGAGCTTTCTTCCCCTGCTTGGTAACTGATTAAAATTTAAGAATACCTGCTTTGCCTCTTTGTTAATAGCTGTGTTTGCTACATAATCTGCTAGTTGATTTGCTTCTCTGAATATATGTTGCACTTGCACATTGATCTGTTCAACCATAGCATGTATGTCATCCATTCTTTCTGATATTGACCATGGTATTCTCCAATTTTTCACAATCATGTTCTTTACCGCTAATGAATCCGTTTCCAATTGAATATAATTATACCTCTGCCTGATACAAAATGTCAATGCTTCCCACACTGCTCTGACCTCTGTCTCCATATTGGTAGCTTCCCCGATACTCTGATCCTCAGCATATAACAAATCACCACTTCTATTTCTGAGACAGAAACCATAAGCACTCTGACCTGGATTGCCTTTACTAGCTCCATTAGTGTTGCAGGTAATCCAACCCTCCATCGGCATCTTCCACCTTACTAAAAGATAGTGTATGTTGGGCTTGTAGTTCTGTAGTATATCCACCATTGCAGGCCAATGATGTGGAACCCCTTTAATCCATGGAAACTTGACCCTTATCAATTGATGTAGTGCCAACTGACATCGATAATACATGTAATTATAAGAAGTCTTCTGTCCATGTCTTATGGCATATTTCCTTTTCCATAACTCCCAAATTAAGATTGCAGGGACTGCCTTTAAAATCTGATCTAGCTTACTTGACATCTTGTGCTCCCACCATCTGTAAATGAGTTGTTTTAAGTTAACTCCATATATGCTAATACCTACACAAGAAGCAAACTGCTTCCATAACTTTTGGGCTATGGGAGCCGTTAGTAATAAATGAGACATAGTCTCCATCTGTCCCTCTTCACAACAGTAGCATTTGGACACCACCTGCAGCCTCATTCTTTTGAGGTTATCATCAGTTGCTATTCTCCTTCTCCAGACCCTCCAAAGAAAAAAACCAATCTTGAAAGGAAGATCATTAATCCACATATGCTTACTCCAACTTTTCTCAGTAATTTTAGCTCTTATAATTTGATAAGCTAATTTAACAGAAAAGTCCCCTGTAGTGGTATGAACCCACCAGGCCCTGTCAATACTACCTTCCATACAATTAGGCCTGATATTTAAAATAATGTGTTGCACCATTTCGTCTGAAATCATAGACCTCAACTTGTCTTCATCCCACTCATTATTTCTAATAAACTCTTTAACCTCCAGTTCCTCATCTTGTGCCATTTCACCTTCTGTAAAGTAAAGTGCCCCTTGCCTGGTCCAATTATCAAACCAAAAACTAGAATTTCCAGATTTGACTTGCCACCAAATGTCATGTTCCACCTCCTCCCTTATTTTAATCATCTTTCTCCATACCTGCGATGCTCCAATACTATTAGCCATTACCGGATGCAATTTTTTACAGTACTTACTCCACATATATTCAGCCCATAGTGAGTTTGTGGAAACTCTAAAATTCCACCATAACTTAGCAAACAAGGCTTTATTTATGTCCTGAATTCTCCTGAAACCAATTCCTCCTTCCTTTTTTGGGAAGCACATTTCCTCCCATGCCACCCAGTGTTTTCCTTTAATACCCCCAGCCTTACCCCAAAAGAATTTCGCAAATATTTGATGTATTTGCTCCATTACTTTTGTGGTTGGGTTCATGGCTGAAAGTAAATATAAAGGCATTGACTGAAACACATGATTGACTAGCACATGCTTACCACCAAAAGAAAGGAATTTATTATGCCATGAGAAAATCCTCCTCGCAATTTTTCTGATCAGCTCTTCAAAGTAAAATGAGTTGCTCCTCCCATAAAACACTGGACAACCCAAATAAATAAAAGGAAAATTCCCTTGCCTTATTCCTGTTAACCTTCTCAATCTGATTGCAACAATCAAAGGTGTGTTTTCATGTAAATAGAAACAACTCTTTGATTTGTTAACCATTTGCCCTGATATGCATTCATAGTCTCTTAACACCTTCATCATTTTGATCACTAACCCTCTTTCCCCAGAACAAAAAAGAATCATATCATTTGCATATGACAAATGATTTAACTTAGGACTCCATTTCGGCAGCCTATATCCCTTAAAATCTGTGTCCCCATGTAAACTGTTAAGTCCTCTTGCAAGAATTTCTGCTGCAATAATAAACAAAGTAGGAGACAGTGGATCTCCCTGCTTCAATCCTCTAGACGATTGAAAAAAACCATGAACCCTCCCATTAATCAACACAGAGTACCAGTTGTTGGACACAATCCTCCATATCATATCAATTATTATTTCAGAGAAACCGAATTTCCTCATCACTTTGGTTAAGAAAATCCATGATACTCTATCATATGCCTTAGCCATATCCAATTTAACCACCACATTAACATTCTTGTTCCTTTTATTCATATCTCTAATGATCTCCTGAGCCAACAAAACATTCTCTGTAATACTTCTTCCCTTCACAAACCCGAATTGGGTTGGAGAAATTATCTTGGGTAAGATCACCACAATTCGTTCATGTAACACCCTGGAAATGATCTTATTTAAAAAATTACTCAAGCTTATAGGTCTTAGGTCTGAGAAATTTCGTACTACCTCTTTCTTAGGCAGTAACACTAAGTTAGTGTGAGTAATGCTCTTTAACAGTTCTTGTCCACAGAAAAAAGCTCTAACCACTTTAGTAACATCTCCCCCTATGATTTCCCAACAACATTGAAAGAAATGTCCTGTAAATCCATCCGGGCCACAAGCACTTCCCCCATTTAATTCAAAAACCATCCTTTTCACTTCTTCTTGTTCTGGCAATCTAGTCATTACCTCATTTTCATCATCTGATATACTCCTTGGAATGTGTTCAATCATGCCAAAATCAGTTGCCAAGCAATCTGTACGAAATTGCTGCATAAAATGGTTCACTGCCGCTTGACCAATTTGTTCATTCGAGTGCAGAATTGTCCCCTGGTCCGTCTCTATTTCTGAAATGTGTAGCTTTTTCCTTTTCCCCTTAACATAAGAATGGAAGAACTTCATGTTACTATCCCCCTCAGAAAATCATTTCATCCCGGCCTTTTGTTTCCAAAATTCTTCTTCAATTTTCAAGAATTTCTTCAACTCCGCTTCTGCTTTACTCAAATCTGCTCTATTGCTTTCCGATGGTTGAATCTCCATTTGAGATTCTTTCACCTTTATCACATCTTCTATGGTGGCAATTTGTTTAAATACATCTCCATACACCTTCCTGCTCCATGAAGACAGCGTTTTTTTAACTTTCTTCATTTTTGCTTGAAATTCAACCAACGGGTTTCCAACAAAATCCACATTCCAATTCTCCTTCACTATTTTCTTGAAATCTTTGTGTTTACTCCAGAAATTCAAAAACCTAAAGGGCTTTATGGCTGTCCCCACATCTGAATTGCAAACCATATGCAGAGGAGCATGGTCCGACCCCTGTCTAATAAGATGATGCACCTCTGATGACGGGAGAAGATCCATAAACTCTTGATTCACATGAATTCTATCCAGCCTTTTAAAAATACATTCCCCTTCAATTCGCCCATTCCACCACGTATATTTACTTCCTGATGTGCGCACCTCTATTAAAGCACATGCGGTAATACAAGAGGCAAAATCTAACGCTTCATTCTGAGTGAACTCAAGGCCTCCTAGTTTTTCCTCCTCATTAAGAATTACATTGAAATCACCTCCCACCACCCATGGACATTGTTCCCTGCTAACTATATCCTCCAATTCTTCCCACAATTCTAATCTTTCCAAAGCAATGCATCTCGCATACACTGCCATGATGAGAAAAAAATGATTTCTTATTTTGAACTTGATAGTTATTTGCTGCATTGTATCAAGAAAAATGCTACCTTCCCAATCAGTCCTCCAAAAGTACCAAATTTTTCCAGAACAATTTACCCATGCATACTCAAAGCCTAACTTCCTTCTATATTGATCTAGCTCCACTGGATTTTGAAAAGGCTCCATTAAAGCTATGAATGAATAATGATGTCTTTTATTTAGTTTAATTTGATATGATTAAATCTTTTTTAAAAAAAAAAATCATTGAGACTGGTGATCCATTTTTACTAGTTATTCTCTAGTCTATATATCTACCCGTTTGAGCTCTCCTTACAAGTTCCTTCTTAAAACAGTAAAGTACATCTATCAAATTATCGATTATGACATGGAGTTCTGATATTCCCTCCCTTTAATTTATTTTTTTTAGTTGATATTGATTTGATATGAAGATTAAGAATTTTTATTTTTTTATTAATAATTTATATATATTTAATAAAATTTATCTTAAGAAAAAGGCGGATCCTTGTAGTTGATTCTGTTTGTATGTTGGACTCTTATACTTACGATTTTGTCAACTGAACCCTTAAACTCGATGAAACACCATATATTAAACACATTTGACCATTGACTGAACACATGTGACATTAATATTGCTGACTTAGAACGATGCGTAATTTCACGCATTTTAAAGCAAGTATGTATAAAATTTATATGAAAAAAAATATTAAAATTTAAAAAATAAATAAATGAAAACACCCAAAAAAAAGAAGAAGAGGGAAGTCATCTTCTTCAAAGCAACCTATCGCTGCTTCCCCCACCCCCACCCCCACCCCACCCCAATCAAATTTCTTAAACCCATTCCACTGCTGTTCTTCTTTCTTTGGATTCACCCACCATTTCCATTCTTCTTCTTAACACCCTCGCACACTGTCGCACCCCTAAATAATTTCTCAAAATTCATTTTTTTTTGCTGCAAATCAATTTTCCTCTTGTTTTGCCATATTTGTTCTTTCAAAATCTCGATTTCGTGCGTACTCTTTGGTGATAGTGGGTATTGAAAAATGAAAAAACTTCATTGATGAGCTTCAACAGTAACAAATGAGTTTTGTGAATTTATGAAATAAATTTAAAATTATATAGAGATTTGTTGGGTTTGTGTTTGTGAACCTATAGTGTAAAATTCAAGTCAAATAGGTAAGAATTCCACCCATTTAACATGAATTTGTGCTCAATTTGAGAGCAAAAATGGAGAAAATAATAAAAATTCCAGGGTATGCTTTTTATTTTTATTTTATTTGTCTAATATTTAATTTCTTATGTGTCATTAAAAATGACGTGGAATCCTACGTGTAAATAAGTGTATCACACACACACATAGGATGAGGAAAGAGTTTAAAATATTGTGTTTCAGTGAGTTTAAGGATTTAGTTAACAAAATTGTAAGTATAAGAGTCCAACTTACAAACAAAGCCAAGCATAAGGGCCTATCAGGTCATTCCGCCTAAGAAAAATAGAAAATTTGAGTTAAAATTTATGAGTTCGAACAAATCCGTGTAAATAGCATATTAGCTCCGACCCTCGTAATGTGATAATTAATAGTCGTAAAGTTATCTACTCTCACTATCTTACATAAATATTTTATATTTAGATGAAGGGAAAATCCAATTAATAAACTCATTGTATTTATCAATTAGCCAACTATATCTTGCTAGGATCTGGCTCCCCTCTATTATCCTTTTCCTTCATTTCGTCAAGTGCACGTATAAATGAGAGATATATGTCTTATTTACAATTTAAAGGTCAAGATTATATTATATTAACAACGGCAGAATAATCTGGAAGACCCTTGTACTTGACTCCATTTGTCACCTGAACCCTTATACTCACGACTTTGCCAACTGAACATTTAAAGTTATTAAAACACACTATTTTAAACCCATTTGACCGTTGACTAAGCTTATGTGGTGTTTTTTTGCTGAATCAGATCAAGAGAGTGGTTACATGCGTTTAAAAGCAAGTGAAGACAATTATTTAAATTTAAAAAAAAAAAATTGAAAGAAAAATATAACAATTGAAAAAAACCTCATTCCCAATATGTTGTACTTTCTTCTTCCTCCTCCTTATAATTTCACCCAACCCCCACCATCACCACACACATCTTCTTCAATCTCTTTCAATACTCTTACACACAATTCTTCCTCTTTCTCTTCTCATATGCTACCAATCATTTGAGAGTTCTATAATGATTGGGAAAATGATATTTATTTAGATTTGGGTAAAAGAGAGGGGGGAAAAGACGTTCTAAATTGTGAAATAGATGCGAATTTTAGATGGGTTTTTGAAAAACATATGTTTGTGATTCTTTCTAAATATAAGGCAATTTTATTGAGAGCATTTTTGAAGAGTTTTCTATAATGACCCATTTTTGGTCTCCTTCTCTTTTTTCTCTCATCCTCCATTTTAGTCACTTTATTTCTCACTACCATTAAAATAGCAAAATTTATAATAAAAAACATAACAAAGCTTTGCTTATCTCTAATTCCTCTTCAACATAAAGAATTCACTAGAAAAGAAAAAAATGAATGATTAGTAGCAAAATAGATGGAAAATATGGGAAAAGAAGGAAAAATGGAAAGAAAGGATTTTGGAGATTAGTTTGAAATTTCTTTTTAAAAAATATTATTTGTAATAAAAAATAATGATGTGGCGATATATTTCTGATGTGGATAGTGAGGTGTTATCCACATCAGTGCGATTGGGAGACACACATGATCAAATGGGTTTACAATACTGTGTTTTAATAACTTTAAGTGTTCAATTGATAAAACCGTGAGTAAAAGGGTGCAGGTGACTTGTCAAGTACAAGGGTCTCCCAAGTCATTCCGCCTATTAACAACTATCATAAACATAATTAAGTCAACTAATTTTAGAAATATACTCTCTAAATTTAGTAAGAATTACAATATATTCCATACAAAATTTGATATTTATTAATATCATTAATTTGTTCTTATATATATATAGGATGAAATTAGTGATATTAATAAATATCAAAATTTTATATGAAATATATTGTAATTCTTATCAAATTTGGAGAGTAGTTTTCTAAAATTAGTTGACTTAACTATGATTATGATATTTGTTAATATAATATAATATTGACCTTTAAACTTTAAATAAGACATATGTTGGGTTATGAAGGTGATTAGGGCGTCATGCGGAAGCTTACAATTTGCAAATCATATAGTTGATAAATCAGATAACAAAAACTTATACTAAAAATCAAAATATTATTATATCAAATTAAAACTAATATAAAGAAAAACATTGAAACTTTAGAGAGAATAAATCTCTCCATAAACAAGACTCTTAAACGACTACATTGTGGATGTTATTGTTATTGTGTTAGAAGAAACAAACCTATATTTATAGAGTCCTAAAACATTTCCTACTAGAAAAGAACTAGCTACTCCAAAACCTTTTCCTAAAAGGAAAGAATAAACCAAATATGAAAGAATATTATATTTTCCTTTCAGGAAAGTAAAAACATTTATGGTAATATTTTGTCTTTTCTTTAAGAAAAAATAAATTTTAAATTATGGTAAGAAAATCAGGGCAAAACCCTAACAACATATGTCTTTCATCTAGACGTGCACTTGACAAAATGAAAAAAATAAATAATGGAGGGGAGCCGGATCCTATGTCAAAGTGAAAAACTAATTCGGTCATTATGTGTGCTTGCAGCGAAGGTTCATCTTACCTTTTCCTTCATCTTCTTCTTCTTGTCTCTCTGTCTCTCTCTCTTTTATTTTTTAATTTCTATGTGGTGGTTATAATTATTATTTTTAAAATAGTTGTCTTAAATAGATAATATTTAGAAAATAATTTATGGGTTTGATTAAATTCCATAATTTTGATTTAAATATTATATTTTTTAAAACAAATTATTTAATATATAAAATTATTAATTTAAAACTCAATAATTTAAATGGTTAGAATTCAGAATCCCCAAATTTAATATTCCGAGTTTCTGACTCCATCGCTACTTGTGGTCTTAATATATGATGTGGGATATCTTCTTTAAAGAAATGTGGGACGAGGAGTAAATCGTACGACATTATTTAGTGACATAGCCAATTGATCAGATATTGTCATCCCACATTGAATGTAGCATAGAAATAACATTAAAATTATAGTAAAACAAATTTCAAGTCTTCTTATAAACCGGAAAAAAACCCCAACCAAATATAGTATCAAGAAATCATATGCATTATATTTGAGGATTATTTTTCTTCGTCATAGTCGTGTGGTTCATGGTTCATGAATGAGTTATATTGAATCATAATGTTTTGAGTTTTTGTCTCTATCTCTGCTTGTGGTCTTAATATATCATGCGGGAAATCTTTGAAAAATATGAGATTATACTTTGATTTTAGTGCTGAAATCATGATACGATTAGTAAATCGTACGACATTATTTAGTGACATAGCCAATTGATCAGAGATTGTCATCCCACTTTAAATGTGGCATAGAAATAACATTAAAATTATAATAAAACTAATTTCAAGTCTTCTTATATACGGGAAAAAATACCCAACCAAATATAGTATCAAGAAATCATACGCATTATATTTCAAAATTATTTTTCTGTGTCATAGTAATTTGGTTCGTGAACGATTTATATTGAAACATAATGTGTAAATATAATATGGGAATTACATTTTGACGAAATTGTTTAATGAATATATTTTTTACAAAGTGTAATAAAATTTATGTCATGCTTGAGTAATTCTTTTCCAAATAGAGTGACTTATCTTGGACGGAAGGTCAGCTTACCGTACACATCACTTGACCATAGTAGTTAAGTATAAACATGTATACAAAAGGCACATACTTGCACTTAATTGGATTGGTATATGTATTCTTACTTTTACTTTTCAATCGCTGAGAAACAAACTTATTCACATTACTATATTCAACTGGTTTAATGAATTAAGAATATGCATTAATACTTAACTATAGTTAAGAAGTGATAGAAGTATATGAAACGAAGACATATCTTACGTTAATTGCTTTGATGTAAATCATCCGATGTAATATGTAAATTTTACCGTGTTTTCAAGCATAACATCCCTTTTACTCTTTTCGTATAGTAAAAAATGATTTAAAAATATTTTATCTCGCTAATTATCGATTATAGGGATTAAAAATCTTTTTCTTCTCGTTTGATAAACTAACCATGCCAAAGAAATCATATGTTTTCAACAACCTTTTTACCACATAAATTTGTTATATATCTATTCTATGCTAGGATAGAATTAACATAATTCTCAACTTAAAATTGCTTTTAGGTAATTAAGGGTCAGAGGATAAATATAATATCGATCCCCTACTGATAGCCTGGCTAATTAGTTTATAATTTAAAATAGAGAGGTATTAAAACACTTGAACTTGGTGCAAATTATTAGTTTCGTCTTCGAACTATTGATAACCTTAGCTCCACTTCACTAACTAAACTTATATACACCCTTGATCTGCCACATGACTTAGTAAGATGTCTTAAACTCTAGTAGCAGGACTCTTAATAAAAAGTTGAGAGAAATATTGAAAATACTTCTAAATTTGGCGAGAATTATTTAGGGATGTATTTCACTCGTGTTACAAGATCGAGGGTGTATTTAAGTTCAATTAATCAAGTATGAGTGTTTTTAAGACTGTCACTACTTCTTCGATGATGAAACGAAGAAATCCAAATACTTGTCTCTTTTGAAATAAAGGCAATAGCAGTATTTAGGAGAAGGTTAATTATTAATGGTTATAAATAAAGGGGAAAAATTAATTGACCAAATCAAGATGTGACGTCATTAAATAGCTCACAAATTTGGTTTCTCCCAACCGAGCCATGAAAGACATATGCACACTCTCTTTACGCTCATTTGGACTTGCAGCTTGAATTTTAGATGTCCACACGCTTCAAGACTTTGGACCAATTTTGACAAATGTCACCGGCCCCCTGTACTACTATTTTCATTCCTTCATCAATACATACATATAAATATCTAAACTGTTTCTAATAATTTTCCCTCCAATGGTCTTTTCGATTATAATTATCTCTTTCATCTGCAGGGTCCACTCTCATCATACTAGTAATAATCTACTACAACTACCTCTAAATCATCCATGGAAGCCAACCCTACTCATGATCAGCCAAAGTTCAAAGGAGTTCGGTTGAGAAAATGGGGGAAATGGGTTTCTGAAGTCAGATTGCCTAACAGCCGCGACAGGATTTGGCTAGGTTCGTATGATTCTGCTGAGAAAGCCGCAAGGGCTTTTGATGCTGCACAGTTCTGCCTCCGCGGGCCGAAAGCTAAGTTTAATTTCCCTGATAGTCCGCCGGATATATCCGGTGGACAAAGGCTTTCCCCCGCGGAGATACAGGCTGTAGCAGCTAGATTTGCGAATGATTACTCGCCGTCAGTGGTACAGGAGATACAGCGTGATGATCATGAGGGCAATATTGGAAATATTAATTCACACGTGATAAATATGGAAAAAGATGAGATTTCGCTATCAACAACTAGTAGCTGTGATGTACCACCTATGGTGGTCCAAATGGGCACTAGTACTGTTGCTGAAATGGACTGGGCTTTTTATAATGATATGATGGAAAATTATCCATATAATGCAAGTGGGCCTCCACCTGAATTTTTTTGTGATCCATATTATCCCGAAGCAGGAGGAGGAGTACTCGATATTAATTTATCAAGTAATCTCTACTCACCACCACATTTTCCGCAAAGAACAACTCCTAATTATGACGATGATGATACTGGCAATGGCGGCGATGAACATTATTCTCAACAATCCTTCCTCTGGAACTTTTAACTTAAACTCAATATATACTAGCACTAAATTGGTTAATTAACCAGCAGCATATTGGTATATATGCTAGCTGAGTTGTGTCCAATACGGTACGTAGTAATCCTTTCCGGTTTTCTTATAGTTATTGTTTTTGCCGGAAAAAAGATATATAGTATATATATAAGCCAGCAATGATGAGCAGGTCTACACCAGTAATGTCTTCTTAGTTAATGAATAAATTGTTGTTTTTACTTTAAGAGGGATTTACATATATGATGATCTTAAGAAGGTTTCATTGATGATGGTCAGAATATATATAATTAACTACTGATCATTGATCAATGCAAGGTGGTTTATTTTGTCAAGTGTATTTGTCTGTCATTTCTATAAATATATACAAGGAGTGTAATTTTTTAATTATTTGTCTTCGTTGCATGCATGGTATATATATATATATATATATGATGAAGTTGCTTAGTTCATGTACGTATGCATGCAATTTTTAATATGTCTTTGTGATTGTTTACGTCGAGAGGAAAGTTAGATTCTTAATTATTCATGGATGGTTTACGTATATATATCGTCGTGAAAAGACAAGTTAATTGTAGTAAAGAAAACTTGGTTGCTTAATTACTTAACTCATCAGTCAGTTTCAATTTGTTTGTCCTATTTTTCTTTAGTTCAATTAAAAACAAATGTCTCTTTAATTCCCTTTTGTAGCAACTTTTTAGTTTAAACTTTCTAAATAACATATTTAAAACTATAAGATTAAAAAATATTTTAAGACATTTGATGTAATTTTAATTTTTTAAAACTTCATACAAAGTTAAAATAAAAGAAATAAATTAAAACGGGGAGTATAAGTTATAATGGCTAGGTCAACTTGCTCTCTACATGGAGCTAGAGTAATTAAGTAATAAAGTTTCTGCAGTAAATTAGCTCTTCATTAATTTATCAATATTATATATATATGTAAGAAGCTATAGATTTACTTTGAACTGTTTCCTTTACCCAAGAATATCTAAGATCACTATACACCACTACAACAAAAAACAAAAACAAAGAGTGGTTAGCGGTAATAAATATGCATATTAATAAAATATCGCTATTATAGGTTTTAGCTAGAAACATATATAAAAAAGTTTACTTGTCTTTATAAAATATATTTAGCAATAATTAAATTATTGTAATTAATTAATTGCTGCTAAATTATTTTTGATATAATGAACATAATTTTCAAGGCAAACACAACAAAAATATCCCTCCTCGAGCAAATGATTGGCAATGATATGCACATCTATACTGTTAAGTGTTACGTAACACCTTAATCTTCTTTTATATATTTTGGTTTTGCTTTTAACTAGTTTAGAAAAGGTAGACTATTATCTAAATACCCCTAAACTCGGCGTGATATTCGTTAAACTATCGATAGTTTAATTACACCCTCACCCCCGCGAACTTGATTATTGATCGTGTTTACTCCAACACGATCACACACCTAACACCTCTAGACGTTTATAATCATGAAATTCAAAAGTTATTATTTAAATTCTTAAATTGCATGGTCCATCGAAAGAAGACACGTTAAACGAGGATATATAGACTTCATGCTGATTATCATAAACTAATTAATTTTTTTTCCTAAAAAGTCAATTAGAAGGAGTCAACAAGAATGAAGGTCAAGAGCATATATTAATAGTAAAAATTAGTGGAACACATTGTATGAACTTGGACATAATTATTAACCTAACACTAAGTTCTATAGTAATTTCCTAAATTAAAAAATTCCGACCAAAGTAACACATGATTTAGTTTTATGAAATATAGAAAATAAACGTGTGCTTGAATGACCATATATTATATAGGGGCAAAAGAGAATTTGATAATGTTGTAGAATTGACCACTAATTAGGAAAATAAAAAAATCCGCGCCTGCCGGTGCGGTATTTGACCTTCAACATCGACGGAATAAAACTGAACAACAATCAATTTGGATCTTGCACACGTCAGCTCGTAAAAAACCATACTCGTACTGTGATTTTTTAAATTTCGTGTTAAATCAAACTATATCAAATAAATTGAGAAACGTAGAGTATTATTATGGTGTAGTTCATTTATTGGACATCAAATTCAAGAAAAAATAAAATACATCATTTGTCTAGTATTGACTAAACACACTTCTTGAAAAATAATAAATTAGAATGTCAGTTTTGTTATACTCCCTCCGTTTCACAAAGAATAACCTCATTTTCTTTTTAGTCAGTTTCAAAAAAATGACCTCTTTCCTTTTTTGGTAACATTTTACTTTTTATTTTCCACGTGGCATGTTTAAGACCACAAGATTAAGGGCAATTTTGTACATTTGACATAACTTTAATTTAGGACCACAAGATTCAAAAGTCTTCTTTAATTTCTTAAACTTTGTGCCAAGTCAAACCAGATCAATCTTTTTGAAACAGAGGGAGTATCATTTTTAGAATATAATAAATTCAATGTATCAGAAATGAAATAATAAATTATTTTTTAATTTTCTAAGCTGAATCATTAAATTTTAATATAATTTACTGGACGGAGAAAGAATATTTTGAACTTGTGATTTGCTTAAAGTCGTACTCCCTGAATCTCATTCTATTTGTCTTTTTATGGTGTGGATGTGACATACCCTGTTTAAAAAAATTAGTTAAATTATTTTAATTTGTTTATCTTATTTTATAATTAAAAATATTTTTAATTATAATTTTGTTGGATACTTTTTAAATATTTTAAATTGTAAATTATTTTTTTATATAATTTCTAAATATGTAAATTTTATTTTTAAAATATTAAAGATTTTATAGTTCGAATCCATTACATTAATTAATTTGATCTTTGTATAGTCGACCATCATACTGCAAATCAAGCCAAAAAATAAACATATGGAGTATTAATAAAAGGATCATTATACTACGGCGCCTTTTTATTTTTTGGTTTTACCAAAACACTCCCAATTCAACGAGAAAAAATATTTTGAACTTGTGTGTTAGTTTAATGTCGTACTTCCTAGATCTCATGTCCTTTTTAGGGTGTGGATGTGATATCCCTTCAAAAATAGTTAATTTATTTTGATGTGTTTGTTTTGTTATTTGATAATTAAAGATGTTTTTATTAGAATTTTTGTTGAATACTTTCTAAATATTTTAAATTATTATATTATTTTATATAATTTTTAAATATGTTAGTTATATTTTTAAAATATTAAAAAAATTATACTTTGAATTCACATCTCGTAAGTCATCCTGTAAATCAAGCAAAAAAATAATATATGGAATGTTAATTAAAAATTCATTTTACCACGCGGCACTTTACTGTTGTCTTAAAAAAACACTCCTAATTCAACGATATACTACAATCCTTAAAAAGGGGGGAAAAAAAAGTTGTTGTCATAATTTATTATAGCAAGACTAAGTTGGGAAAAATACTTTTCTTAATTTTGAGAACGACACATCTTGTACTATTGTTTAATTGGCTAGAAAACGACTTAAAAAGGACAGGGGGTTGGGGCGGCGGGTTGGGGGGGGGGGGTAATATTTATATGTAGCAATAAGAATTTTGAAAGGTCTGAAATATGTATATAACAAATTAACAATCATGTGATTACAAAAAATTGTCACGATCAAATAAAATTTAAATTGTATATTTTTAAATATAAAAATTTGTAATTTATTTTAATTTTTATCACATAAATTAGAAGAAAAAAAGAAAAGAAAAAAAAAGACTCTGGCTATGTCATCACTCATTACCTGAGAAAGGTCCATGCAGTTTACTTCTAGATTCCTAATTTATGGTTTCGTTTTATCATTAATTGTCTATCAAAATGACTTTCTTATGTTCAAAGTAAAAGTAAGATCTGTATAGGCTCCATTTTTTAGATTATATGTATGAAATTAGATATATTATTATAAGAGCAAACTACCTAATTAAATAGATATTCCTATCATATATACTAATTTTATCTCTAGTTGCAAACAATATTTATATTGTTATTTTTTATATTTTATACCATATATTCTAAAAGATATAATCATATACCCAAATTTCTCAAAAATAAACTGATTAATTATCTTTATATTTAAACACCTAAATTAATAATAAATTAATAATTTGAATTATTTATATCTCATAGACCGTTTCTATTTCCTAATCCCATCAGTATATCTCATCCCTCCACGCCCCACCCCACGTCTTCCACCACTTCCACCATCTCTCTCTCTCTTCCTTTTTTTCTTTGTAACTTTTGTTTCATTGTTATCATGTATCTGGGGTAATGTTCTTATATATATATATATATGATAGAGTTTATATCATTTTAAATTTCAATTTTAAAAAGTTTTACAATTAGGTCCTAGGTCCTATATTGCATGATTTTGTTGTTATTTGTTCTTTCATGTTCGACCATTCAAAAAGTCGAATGATTTTAATAAAGGTACAACACATTAATATTAAAATACATTATGTTTCAATAATATTCCATCGATTTTATAATTTTCGTAATTAATATCTGAAATCCATAAATCTGAATGCCTCAACAATATGGTGATATTCGTCATTGTGAAACAAACTCACAACTGCAAGAAGAAGGAAAAAAAATTGCAGACAAGAAGATAAAGTTTTCAATTAGAGAATTATTTTAGATTTATGATTTTATTATTTTAGGAAGATTTGTTAGAGTTGATACACTAGGGAACATGTAAATCTGTTAGAGTTCTTAATTAATAATCAATTACTCATTTAATTAAGGATAATAATTACACACACTTAATTCAAAATTAATAATACGTATATCTCAAATTATTTTTACCGTCGGATACATGTATATGTCGAGTAATGATACATGTATCCAAAGGTCGAAATATGACATAAAAAAATAATATTCTAAAATAACGTGAATCTCTAGTAATTAGGACCTAATCTAGCTAGTGGGTTTATATAGTTTATAGGCTAGGTTAAGGTTCAATAGTATGATAAAGGATATATTTAAATTTTTTTCATTAGAAAATTATATTATATATATGATTAAAATTGTTTTATTCATTCACTTTTATTTATTTATGTTTGAATTAACAAACTCCTCAAGGAATAGTCATAAATAAAACGATTCTTTCAACATGCCACTCCTTATTCATTATAGGGAAAAGGGTCGGATATGCGCCTTAATTTTGCCATTTAGAGCTGATATATTTTTCGTTATGAAATTGACTCATATGTATTCTTATCGTTATACAAATGTCTCACGTATACCCTACCGTTGCAAAAAGAACTCATATATACCTATCATCTAACGGAAGTGAAAAAAATAGTTTTAGATTTATTTTTTTGAATTTTAATTTTAAAAAAGTTTAGATATATGATCCTTATAGTAAAGTTAAAGGTATATTTTAATCTTTTTCACACATAAAATTAATTTTTGACTTCTTTGATTATCATTATTTGAGTTTCTTATTCTTTTTTTTCTTTCATACTTTAGTGTAAAGAAAAAAATTTAGAACTAATTTTTTTTCGGATATATTGTAATTTAGTTTCTATATATGTAAAATAAATAAATTGGTGCATCTAAAATAAATTTTACAATAAAATTGAAGCATCTATTTTTAATACATCAATTCAAACAATGTATCATAAGTTAATTATGTATAATTGATGCAAACATTATTAATATACTTTATTTAATATTATTCTTATGTACATTTTACGAACGAGGTGTTGAAGAAACGTGAATGGCTGGGATGGACGGCTTGACAAGTGTGGACGGTTACGACTCAGGAGCCGAAGCCCCAAGTACTCCAGCCTGTTCAACTCACATACGTACAGCTGCTCCCGCCTCCCAGCACGGATTGTGAGAAAATTTATAATACTACGTACTACTTACTAGTTTTAGAATTGACTTCCATTTATATAGAAAATTATTATATTATATATACAATGGGAAATGAGTTTTTGGTCAAACTTACAATCTTTTGTTTCACAATAAAACTTATTTACCAACTTTTTCTTTCAAATAAACGTTTTCTTTTACTAAAAAATAAAAGGGTTAATGATTTTAATTTATTGTATTTTTTAACGTGTTCGTAACTTGGGTAAAAAGTAAGAACCGACTCAAATCGATTATTAGTACTCCATTTCATTTTATTAGATTTAGTTTTACATTCATAAAAATTGATAATATTTAGTTTTATTTTGATTTTGATAAAAAGAAATCGAGTTGATCGACAAATTATATGCATATTATATTTTTTATGAAACTTTTTCAATATATTATATATAATTTTTATCAAAATTTATTTAGAATTTAATTATGAAAGTAAAATAAGACTTCCAATTAGAAAAAAGGATTCAAACCTTAAGAGTTAAGACTATTCCTATTGAAAAAAGAATTAAGACCTTGAGACTATTCATATTGGAAAAAGGATTGAAACCTTAAGACTATTCCTATTGGAAAAAAAAAAGAGTATTTTAGAAGTCGTTATTTGGTAAAGTCATAACTAAATTCATAGTTATTCTAACAAATATCAACAACATTGGAAGAATGAAAGATTTATTAGGGCCTGTTTGGAAAGCCATTGCGGTAATTGGATTTGGTGTAATTGGGTGTAATTATATTGTCTGTCCTGTTTGGTTGGACATGTAATTACTTGATCAGCAGGTAATTAGTGTAATTGGTAGGGGTAATTACACTCTCCAATTCACTGGGAGAGACTGTGAATTACTGGTAATTACATCGTGTAATTATCAGCTGATTACTTTTTAATTTTGTTCTTTTTATTCCTATTTTTATTTTCTTGTTTTAATATTTTTTATTTCTATTATTTTAAGTTCTTTTTTTATTCTTATTATTCTAGAAATTTCTAAAAGTTTATTTTATATTTTATATTATTATATTTCATTTTCTTCTCATTTTCAACCTTACTTCATGTGATTCTGTGCAATTTTTCGTAATATCTATTTCTTTATGCCATGCTTATATTCTCATTAGCATAATTTTATATTCATGTATGTTGTGTTGAAATTTGCGATAAGAGTATTATGTTAAATTTTTTGTTTTGAATTTATAACTTATGTTATATTTTCAGTTTTGAATTTAGTAATATTGAATTCACATTACAAGTCATTTTTTAATTAGACTTCAGGGTAGCCCAATGGTTTGAGCTTGGGACTTCCATGTTGGAGGTCTCAAGTTCGAAACCCCTTGCCAACGAAAGCAAGGGGTTTGCCTTCTGGGTCGAGCTCGTCGCACCAGGCTTGCCTAGTGCGGGTTACCTCTCCTATGTGGTTTGCAAGCTATTGCATAGGAGCGGGGGTTTTACCTTGTGCGCACCCAAAGGGTAGCGGCTGCGGGTTTCCCTTGTCATAAAGAAAAAATCATTTTTTATTTAGACTTGATAGATTATCTTTTTGTCAAATATTTTAATAATTTATGAAATTTTATTTATATATTAATCTTTCTATTAAACATTCATTTCACGATGTTCCTAAAAATTTCGTACTTTTGATTTTCATGATCAATTCAATTGAAATATATTACTTAGTAAAAATATAAATCAATTATTTTTTCATAATATTAGTTAAGAACATATGTTTATTAATTAATATAATTTCAAAAAAATAATAGTTATCTTAAATATTTAATTTAATATCATTTATAAAGTTTTTTATTTGTCTAGTATAAAATTTAAATAATTAATTTTTACTTTTAAAATTTAATATAATTTTATGATTGCAATTGTGCATCCGAACAGAACATGTGTAATTAACCGTGTCATTCAAACATGAAATGTGTAATTATAGTGTAATTACATTGAGTCAACCTAACAGGTCAATGTAATTACTAGGCTAGTAATTACTACCCTAGTAATTACACCATTTCCAATTATCAGGTGGCTTTCCAAATAAATCATTGGTAAAATTTCTATTCATACCCTTGAAAATCAAGAAAGGCTATCACATTCTTTTGGCTAAATCTTTTAACTTTTTCACAATTACAGTTCATTGTGCCCATTTCAAGAAAAAGATGATCGTTTGAAAGGTTATCTTATGATTAGAGAAAGGTTTGGAACAAAGTAGTTTGCTAAATAGGATTGAAACTCATTTAATTTATAGTTATATGAGACACATCCAAAATTTGAAAGTTTCATGTGCTGCACTACTTTAAGTCGTATTTAACATAATATTTATAGAGGAATATTATACTTAATATTTATTAGTTAGTTTTTACACAAGATATAGCATTGTACAATTGGTTAGTCAAGATTTTAATTAGAAGAGGTTTACGGTTACTATTCTAGTTATCCACATTTTTTAAACAATAACTCATTGATTCTCTTGGTGTATATATATATATATATATATATATCACTTATTTTTCCTTCTCAATGTTCTTGCAATGCATCAACTTGTGAGGGGTTGTGCTTTGCTACTTGCTTAGGTTGACCATCTATCAGAGAAAAAAGAACGAACGGATCTTGTAGGATTCCCAAGAAATCTTCGATTTCTGACACAAAATTTGAGAAAGAAAGAAAGACTTGTAAAGTTTATCTTCTAAGACAACTCTTTGACCATTTAAAAAGTGTACAAGGAAAATTTAAATTAATTTTTTTTTTAAAAATGTGTCACATGTATTAGAATAGGGGGAGTTTTTAATAACTAAATCAAAGCCCCATATGTGCCATTATATAATTCCATTAAAATGAGGGAAATTTTTAATCCAAAAACTAGTTTAATGAGTTATTGGTCAAGAGAATAGAGATGGAAGGAGAGACAATGTTAGTTCAAAAAATGGAAAAGTGTGAAAGTTGCTCCTGAACTATGCAAGATAGATCACTTATATCCTCTATTACTTTTAGTATTAAAAAAAGCCTCCGCTAATATTCCAAGAGACCACAAATATCCTCAAGAGTTAATAACCAGTGACGTGGCAAGTCACGTGGCACTGATTCTGCCACCTAAGTTTGTCAACTAGATAACCTACTAGATTTTGATCCAATTTATAATCCAAACCTTAATCCATTCTTGCTAGACCGAATGACAAACATCATCTTTTCACTAGCAAAGTATTTTTTATCCCAAAATGTAACGAAAGGTATAAATGATCTATTTTATATAGTTTAGGGGCCACTTTGATCCTTTTCCGTTCAACAAATAATACTACTTCTTAAAAGACAATTGACATTGAATAAGTGAACGGGGACATATTGCCCGTTATTTTTGTTATCTCTGTACTGTCTTTTTGGACTGGGCAATAGGCCCAAATGATTGTTGTATGTGTTGAGTTGTTTCAATAAAAAGCCTATTGAATTTTATTTTATTTTTTTAAAAAGTGAACGGGGACATATAGAACCCATATTTAAACTGTTTTCAATACATTAAGGGACATTTTAACCATTTTCAAAAGTAATCTTTCCTCACCCTTGAGCAGAAACTATTTTTCTCAACTTTCTTCATTCTTAGTTCCATATACATGTCCCAACTAATATTAATAATACTCTCTTTGTCTCAATTTATGTGAATTACATTCCTTTTTAGTCAGTTTAAAAAAGAATGACACATAAAATATCTATTTTACCATTAATGAAATGATTTACGGCCACACAAATTTATATCATTCATTTTGAACCACAAGTTTTAAAAGTCTTCATTTCTTTCTTAAACTTCGTGCCGAGTTAAACTCCCTCACATCAAATGGGACGGAGGGAGTAATACTACAGTATTAATTTATCTTAAGGTTGAAAAAAGTCGAGGACAAGGAAGTCGATAAAATTAGGGACATTATTAAAATGAAGAAGAGGAGAACTAATCAATAGCTGAGTTAATTTTTTCAAATGATCACTTAATTTAAAACACAAGAGTTTAGGCATAATCATAGTATTTATGGATATTTACTGTAATTAACCCTTATTTATGTTTACTTAAAAATAGATACAAAATCAATATGCACGTCAAACAATTATAAAACTGAAAAAAGTAGTATAATATCAATTAATTAATGATATATATTGTAACTCAAATTATTTAGAGAGCATTGAGATTTGAGTCTAAGCAGACAATTATCAATCAGTACAATTAGAGTAATTCAAGACGAAAATATCTCCTAACATATACCCCCATACTACCTCCTAGTATCATATTATTCTTCAACAATGATTTCTAATTTATTTATTTGTTGTATTACAGTAAGTTATATAATAATCATAAAATAATTCTATGATAGACAATTAAAAAGATAATATAAATAGTTGTATACATCATCATAATACTTTCAAATTTCTTTTTGAAGAGAAATAAGTTTATCGTTATTCATGAATCAGTTGTCTACTTTGTTTATTCTTCTATGTTTAGACGTAAGAAATATTGTGAAGATTTAAGTGGAAAAATTATTTGCACTTCCATATATTTCTTAAAAAATGATTCCTACTGAAAAATAAATAAATTATTAAGATCTATAAATTGTTGGTGAAAACACAATTATAATTGAAGAGTAAAATATCACAAGACGAAATTGTGAATATTTCGCCATAAATTTTTCATTGATCTAACAATAATCTTCTTGACTTATTTTCTTCAAAATACAACCGTCAATAATATATTGTATGACTTGAACAAACTTTAGACAAATTATTCAGCTTAAAGCTAAAAAAATAAAATCTTCCTTCAACAAATAAACTCTTTTTTTTCACTAACATTAACCTCAATTTACATGCACACTCATCACATGATAAAAATGACTGTTACTTAAAAGGTGTTAAAATTCTTTTCTTAAAATAAATAAGTTGGAAGCTAATTATTAGAGTAATACTCTCTACGTTCATCTTTACTTGTTGATTGTATTATTTTGAAATGTCTAATAATATTTATCCAATTTATAAATCCAATGAATATTTACTCATTTTGTAGCTATTTACCCTTGTTATTAATGTCACGACTCAGATCGTCGTGATTGACACCCACACTAACCCTCCGGTGGGAGAACCATTACTACAACCCAATTAATAACTTAACTAAAAACTAAGACATTTAAAGATATGGAAGCAGATTTAAATGACAATAAAAATGGAGTCCCCATAAACTCTAAAGGTTTAAACAATTAACTAACCAACTAATGCGGATATTCAACCCCTAGAACCTGAAAGTCATTGTACCAAAACTCTACTAACGACAAGTCTAAGAACAAGGGGTACAACCCCGAAACTAAACAAACAATCAGAGTCCGAAAAGAATGGACTTAAACAAGGGAGATCCATGGCAGCCTGAAAGAACTAGCTCACCCTTGAATCCGGTCACGCTCAACAGTCACCTAGCTGAGGTTTATCAATAGCCACCTGAAGATGCCCTGTACTCAACAAAGAAAGAGGAAGTGCAGTATCAGTGCACAACCACAGTGTACTGGTAGAATCACGCGGCTATCCCAATTAGTGAAACACATGCAAGTAACCACAACATTATAAAACAGCCATATACCAAACATATACAATATTAGTCATCTTCTTAGGATCAATGTAGCATTCCATGTTCTCAATAATACACATCGGTTATCACTTTAGAGCAACATACAGTTTTCCAATATCAATCATCATTAGATATAAAAGTAATAATCACAAGTAGATACACAACACAATTCAATGGTCCTCTCACAGAACCCAATTCAATAGTCCTCTTATGGAACCTAAACCCAAACTGTTAATATACCGGTTCGTGGTACCCGATTCAATATTTATGCAGGAACGTGGCAACCGATCCATATTTATGCCAGAAAGTGGCAACCGATCCCATATTTATGCCGGAACGTGGCAATCGATCCAAGTTAGTGTGTCGGAACGTAACACCCGATCCATTTAACAAACCGCAATCATAATCACAATGTATATTCTCACAATCATACAACAAGAGGTGATTCATGGCATACAATTATTCAATTATCCTCATTTACGATTAGGGTGATCAATAATGCAACATTCGCATTATAACGAGCAATTACAAACATATATCACACCAACATGAAATCACAACCATCACCTACCTCGAATCCAAGCTTGAATCCCCTAAGACACTTGAATCTTCCTTTTCCGGATTCTTTCCGCTTGTTCTAGGTCTACAAACAACAATTTATACACAAGGATCAACAATCAAAGGTTTAATTATTCGGATTATAACAAACCTAATAACCCTAGACCAAATCCTTAATCCCCATACCCAGATTAGGGCTTTTTCCACCATAATTACCAAATCAAAACCCTTCCCCAACAATAATTACCAACGAATTTACATTCTACGGATAAAAAAAAGGAGTCGGGGAGTGAAAACCTCACATTTAGACTCAAGAATGGTGAAAAAGTGTCAAGAAAACCTCTGGGGTCGTTCCTTAACTCTCAAAGTCAAAAAGTGCAAAATAAAATATTTTTGGGATTTATTTCCGACTTAAGTAGCGACTGTCCCGCCACAGTGGAACCCAACCCGCCACAGTGGCCCCGCCCTGGAGGGATGAATACCACCCCAGCAGCTTGCACGGAACCAGTGAGCAAAATTAAGAATTGCAAACCCCTATTTCACAACACGTCTTCATCCCATGACACTCAAAAAATACTCTTTCACGCTAAGGTTAGTTTCGGAAGTTCTACTCACGCGAATTCAATTCCGTGAAGTCGTACGAGTTCCTTAACGTCTTAGATATCTAGTCATGTGATCAAAATTATAATTAGATCTCTTTGTTTCACCAGATTTCCCTAGACCTCACTAACTCCGATTTCGTCCAAATTTGGACTAGGCTAGGAAATCCGAAGGTACTACTCAAAAGTTTTCTGGCCCCAATTCTTTCCCCATTGGCTTTTCTATAACGACGGGAATAGGTTGTTACAATAGATACCAATTTACCTATCACTCGTCCCCGAGTGACAAACTAGGAGAAAAGGGCTAAAGGAAGAATAAAGCATTATCTGAATCGTCGAATAATTGGGGATACTTGTCCCACATACTTTTTCTGTCGACTCTGGGCTGCTAGAAGCTTAGATTGGATACTTCTCACCTTACCCTGAACATTTTTCACTAAATCAACTCTCAAAGATTTCACATCTTCAACCTCAAAACAACCAATTGAACACCTACACATCCTCCCATACAATGCCTCAATGAAGTCATCTCAATAGTCGAGTGATAAATATTGTTGTATGTAAACCTAACTACAACAAAAGAGATTGCTAACAATCACCAAAGTTGATCGTACACACGTCTACAACATATTATCAAGGATTTTGACACAATCATCAGGACTAATCCCTTCCCAAATAAGCATGATAACATTCAAAATCAATACTCGCTACAATCAGAAGTGAACCTGAACCAACTAACTCACACTCATAATACCCAAATAATCATAGTTCTTAACAGTATCTCTATCCCACAACATAAATTCCCATGAGCTTAAGTTATAAAAAATATTGATCTTTAGAAATCATATACTCATCGAGGGATATGTCCAAGCATACAACACATCCAACAACACTATCGAAATGCTAGATTTAGTAATTGTAGATTACCTCTTAAGAACAGTAGAGTTGGACCCAATGATCCCTACATTCAACCACACATAATCGATACATGACCTCGACGACTAGAGGAATATTAAGATTGCCGAAAAACCACAAATACGCATGGCAGCTCGTCTATAAATTCTCATAAGCAAGGTGATACATGTAGAACCACTAAAATACCTTAACAACTCCAAGACAACACCAATTATGTCATTCGAAATAACCAAAGCTTCTCAATCTTCCCACTTAACCAAGAGAACATTGCAGAATTTGGTACCCTTGATCTACCACTAGGGATCCACCCACAAAAGTGAAAACACACTAGAGCATAACTAGTGAATCATACTAACAACAACACTAATAACCATCATAAACATTCCGACCTATTACCTTATTATAAATCAACACTTTTAAAAATGAAACCTTTCTTAGGCACTTAACAATCAATAGTAGTAAACTTACGACTCAACCCAGGTGTAAGTCCTTTCAAATGCTCAACACTAGATACAACTGATCATTTCTCACCTTTCCAATTCATACCTTGACAAAATATATCACCACGAATGTAGACTTACAATGAAAACTCTAAATTGCAAACTCAACCGTATAACACAATTCCCTTATCTATCAATATTAGATTATACCTTGAAGATTTTTATGAATTCATGGATCTTCGCTTATCATTGATCATCTCTTTATCGATCTTACAATACCTTTCGCTAAAAATTCAATCGTACTCATTACGAAACTCAAAACAAAAACAAAGCACTTATCATCACACTCGAGCTAATGTCTGTACACTCCTTTCTCAAGTCTTTTCCAATAGTTTTTAACCAATCTGACGGACTTGTGATACTATTACCATAGCCATAACAAAATGAATGAAATCACGCTTCTCTGAACCCAATTATCTACCCCTCTGAAGATACCTCTTTAGCCTTAAGGATCAAATAAAATATTCTTGCTCTCGCCTCTCTCTAAAGGTTGAACTACATTCCACTATTTTTCTTCATCATGACCCTAGATCTTTTAAATTCTATTCAAGTGGTGTCCCACCATCTCTTAAAACTTTCCATGCAACTATGTTACTCACCAAATATTAGAAAACCACAACCTTAGGTATCACAAGTCGTAATTACTACACAAAATTTGCTTAATCAACAATCTCATTATATATATGCATCCCATCACAATCCACCATGAACTTTTATTACCATTATGCTCAGTCATCCCTGACTATTACTACAAAGCCAACATTTCATCAACACGACACCTCAAACTCAGGTATACTCATCAAATTCAAAGGACTAACCCAATTTTTATACGCACCTTCTTACTAACATCATCAATTTCCTTCTCCCAAGTATACTCAATGGAACATTGTTTATCCATAAGTTTGTCATTTCGGTATTAATCCACTCCCTTATGAATTAAGATAAAATCATGAGTCCTCATACTACCCTCCTTCTTCTTAACAAACAAGACAGGAGCACCCCACTTGGAAACATTAGGACATATGAAATCTTTATAAAAAAAATCTTGGTTTTGAGCCTTAAGCTCTCCCAATTCTACCGAAGCCATGCGATAGAGATGGATGGAAATGTGGTGAGTATCCTTGTCACGACCAGGGATCACCCCCTAGTCGTAACCGGCGTACTCGACCTCGAAGAAGTCTAATACAAGCCTCTTAGCATTCATTCATCGCATAGACACTAAAACCATAAGGAATTTAAAAACTTTCTTTACAAAGAAGACATTTAATAAATAAATAGCAAGCGGAAGACTTTCTAGACTTTATACATGATGTCTCATAACCATCTAATACTTTAGAGTACAAAATTCGGGACTAATCCCGTACACA
>JAJOOE010006520.1:0-53738 GCA_036250405.1 Solanum raphanifolium
CCCCCCCCCCCCCCCAATTTTAGAAGAAATCAATCAACTTAGCAGTTAGCACTATTATTGAATTTACTCCCCCCCTCCAATTTTAGAAGAAATCAATCAACTTAGACTATATATATTTAAAAACTTATTAAGTACTATTTATAGAAGACAGTTCCATTTTGAAAGATAGTTAGCACTTAGCACTATTATTAAGTGGTGGAACTAGGTATTGGCAATGTTGCTAATTGGATCCCCTTCTTTAAAAAAATATACTGTGTAATTAAGGCAAACATAATCTTCCTACTTATATGTAAATTGTTAAATCTTCTTTGACAAAAAGGAAGATACTAGTGTAGTGGCAAATGGGGTTCAAAATCTGTTTTAGATCATATATTTAGATCTTAGGTATACATTCTAGTATTTATCTCAAAAATTTATTTTTTGAATCTCCTTTGGCCACTACTATAATTGCACCGAGAGTGCTGTTTAAACCATCTCCCAAATCTAGATTAACTATTTATAAATAGCAACTAATACATTCTGCTTCCATGTTACATTTTATCATACAAAAACATTAATGAACATTTGCGCCTAACTCGACTCAAAAGTTATCCATTTCCCAAGACCATATTTATCGACAATAAATTTCTTATACAAATTTTGGGGACTCTAAGTATCGACTCTTCCACACCGCAGAAGCTAGATATTAATGTGGGAGAGCCTCGATGGCTCCACACTAGGTATCTTTCACTCTACCACAAGTAGGCAACTTTTTCTGAGGTAGCCCTTTTGAAGTTTGGTCGTTAATGCCTTCGTGGCACGGTGGACACGAAGGGTGATGGATATGACTCTCATATCATCGATACAATCAAGGAGAACATGGAATTAACATAGAGTAAAAAAACACAATAAAAATGCTTTTGACACAAATGAATATATCTACCTACTTTAAGAAAAAAATATAGTATAAATCGTTATCATATATAGTGAGGACATGTATATCAATTAACATGTGAAGCTCTTATTGAATTTGGGTATATACCTGAGGAGATTAAGGACTTGAATAAACTCGGTCTCCTGTTAATCCTAGATGAAGATGAAAAATTAAAAATTTAAAAGCAAAGGAAAAGGGGAAATGAAAACCCTAAAAGCTTGTGAAATGCGAAGGCTGTAATAAGTATTTTTTTTTAGTATTTAAGAACTTTAACTCTTTATGTCTGAGATGGTACATGCCTGTCACAATCCTTAACGAACAATAAATAAAAGAGTAATTTTACTATATCATTCTTTGAATATAACTAATTCAATATTTTGACAAATATGTTGGGCAAATGAATGGTACTTCCTCTAGTCTTTATTAAGTGAATTGTTGGGATATAACACTCCTCTTAAAGAAAAATATTAAGGACAAATATTAAAGGATATTTTTAATTATTATTATTCCTAAACTATTCTCCTAAAAAAATGTAAAGTAGTTAACAACATTATTAAAAGAAAGGATAATTATGAAGAAAAAAAATCGAATTATCAATTATCTTGAACTTTGAAAAATTCACTTATTTTGAACTATATAAAAAATGTGATAGTTCACTTAATATGGACCAGAGGGAATAAATCTTAATAGTTAAGTTGGGATGATTACATGAACTTTTGTTCATCTTGTTGGTGAAGGTCCAACTTATCAATAACTAATTGATAAATTATTTCTTGATTTTTGAACTCGACAAGTAAAAGTGGACATTTTAAAAAAATAAAGTTAAATGGTCAAAGTCACACTTCCATTATCAGTAATTCTTTTTTTCTACCTAAACTATCACCATATATGTATTAAAACACACATTCATTTAATAGTTGATTGTATGTAGTGTGCACTCTCTATTTTTATTCAAAAAAAGATATCAAGTAACAGTCCACATGAATAAATATTTCCATTTATGCAGAACTAAAATAATTTTTAGTTTAAAACTTAAGGGGGTTAATATTTTAGGATAAAAATCTAAATCGAATCACTTGTAATAAAGATATCAAGTAACAGTCCACATGAATAAATATTTCTATTGTCAACTTTGTCCCCCCACCCTCCCCTATTTAGCTGTAATTATGTCATGGATTCTAGACAAATTAAGTCAAAGGATAGTTAAGAAGGTGGTAATCTTTGATGAAACTGCTGTAAAATTTGAAACTAGGAAAAATCACAAGAAAGTTCTAAGAATAAGGTGTGAAGGAAGTTGATTAAAAATGGAAGAACATATATAGATTTTGGAAAAGAAGTGTTAGCATTAACTTGATAGTCTGTCATGGTTTTTAACCAGTCACGAGAAGACACGTACTCGGAGCATTAAAAGTGGAGGGACACGTGTCAGATCAAGAAATGCCAGAGGACTTTTCATTTGCTTTCGGCAAGAATTGAAGTGTTTTCCATTTTCTATCATGATACTTTGAGTACCCAAAAAAATGTGGGACACTCTACGTAACGTCCAACAACTTCTAAGCAAAGATTCAAATCATCCTCTGTATGTGTATAGGTCCGAACCCAATGAATAGTACTAAGTTTGGCATATATGTTAAGGTCCTTTACAAAGTGTAGTAAATATATCATATATGGTTTAGGGTCGTAAGGAACCTTAAACACCAAACCAAGTTCAAAGCATTTCTATCAGCTATATTTTCACATGAGTTCATACGGTCAACTTCAAACGACCATGCCTCTCAACATAGTAAAATTTAGATGACCCGTGACCTATCGAATTAAAGGTCTACAGTTGTTCCTTCCAACGTCACTGACCTCTCATCAACCCGATTCTTGAGTAAAAATTTATCTGCATTTTACTAGAGAGATGTCAAATTGACCGTGTGCTCCGCGTGCCTGGTAGCCTGGGCGCACAACACTAGGCTATTTTTCCAGCAGCCTGTAGCATGGGTGCACTGCGCCAAGTAAATTTTCGAGAGTCTAGATTTTAAAATTCTCTATTTATTAAGTTAAGATGGTGGGTCATTATAAAATCCATCTTGTACGACCTAGGGATTATTTTCTCTCAAATTCTCTCTTCTCCTACATCTTTAATACTGGGGTATGTTACTCTCATGTATCTAAATTAGTTCTAAAAATAATCAATCTCTAATCACGAATTCTTAATAAGATTCTAACATCAAATCTTTCTCTCATATCTAGCGCTAACAAGAACTCATCCTAAAGTTCAAGAAGAGACTTTTAGGGTTCCTCTTCAAACTTAGAATTTCAATTAGAGTGAATCAAGGTACGTTAAGCTATCAGATTGAGTTAATGAGTTCTTCCTTACTCCCTACATCTTAATTTCAGATAGCAAGGTTCAACTAGGGTTTCAAACCCAAGGATTACTACGTTCGAGGGTTGTACTTACTTTCTTAGCATGAATTATTGATTTTGTTGTATCTATTTTAGTATATTAATTTATTGGACGATTCTTAATAATTGATCATGCTTATTTCACCCCATGAACCATGTTTCATTATGAATTTTATGGAAGCCTTGATATATCAGTACTTATGCATTATCTTCATGAAGAAAACAAGGCTAGTTTAAACAAAGCATAATCAGTTTTAGAGAAAGGATTTTCAATCAGTCTTTAAAGTAAGTTCAATGCATTGATACAAGAGTATGCAAAAAAGTGACTCAAAATAATATTTTCGTAAAAGCATAGTTAAGTTCATTTAGGTTCAGTTCAGTTCAGTTTTAAAGAAGTATTATTGAGCATAGACTTAAAGTATCAGATTTTCAGATTTCCCCTAAAGGGGGACATCTTTACCGTATGAGCATTATTGCATATTTTGGGAGTAGTATTGAATACCGATTAGGGTAAGAGTTAACAACTCAAAATTCATAAATTATGTCGCCAGCGTAGATAAGATCATGTCGTTGATTCGGGCGACTCCTCACAACCTTGTTGAGGTCTTTTCAGATGGATCCATAGGTTAAGCTTTGTTGTCCTATAGTCCGGCAAGTGATAGGATGACTGGCAACATGTGCTAGACATTGTATTATCACGAGGTTCAAAGTGATGGTTTTTGATTCGAGAAACTCCCCATGAAAAATAAAGTATATTATTTTAGTATTTTGCTAGTATTGCATATCTCATTGTAGAGATTTAATGATTTCACCTCATGTTCATGTTTTACTTTCGGTCAGGGTACTTTAAGTTTCTTTTTAGTTCAATTATTTATTTCATTCAGTCGTATTACATACCATACATTCAATATACATACACCATTTGATGCTGCATCATTTTATGCAAAGTGATGCAGTTTCTGGTACTCTTGATAGCAGACATTTAGTAAGATTACTTTCCACTAGCATTTGGTGAGACCTCCTCACTTCCGGGGGGGGGGGGGTCTAATTTAGTTAGTATAGTTTATTTATTTTTTAAGAAATTTTTAGTTAAATAGTCAGGTAGTCATGATGGTTGTCCCGACACCTATCTTTAGTTAGTAGAGCCTTCATAGATAGACAAAGTCAGTGAGTCAATTCAATATTTTGTAATTAGAAGTTTAAACATTATTATCATTATTCATATTCAAATTTATTTTAGACTTTTGCATGAGATATATTTAATTGATATTAAATGTTTATTTTATAAGGCTTCAACATGTATGTTTAGTCTTCCGCTCAGTAGTCAGTCAGACTCAGGGTTCACCTGGGACCAGAATTGGTTTCTGAGTGTCGGACACGCCCGGGGTGTAGGACAGAGGTGTGACAATCTATATAGTGTTAAACTAATCAAGCTTGATAGATAGATGAGTCAAAACGTGACATATGGAAAAAATGACAAGTCTGGCGTGAGTAAGAGATTGACATCACAATGTGAGCCCACCTAGCTCCGAAGATGCACTATGAGATATGAGACACAAATGAGATAAGGTAAATCTGAAGTTCAACCATTATAAGAAAATTTAGGATTAGTGAGTAGCAAAAATGAGTATTAATAGGTTTCATGAGGCTTGATGCGCAAATTTTGTTCTCGTCTAATTTTCATTCACTTATAGCAATTTACTTAGCTTATGCTTTGTAAATTCATGCTCTCAAGTTATATTTTATAAACAAGTTGGTTTATGTTAATTAACTTGCTTGATCATAACAATCCACGTGTATAAATTGCAATTTATCCATCCCTGGACGGACAACTTGTGCAAATTTTCAACAATATCATTTTCCATTCACGTCTTTTAAAACCCAACGACAGATTCTTGATTCAATCAACAAAGTTGATAGAGGAAACTTGAATACAGTGATCTTCCTATTCATTATTGCATCTGTTGTTGTGTCTGCAAAACTCGAGTTGGATTCGTCGACCATTTTTTTAGCCTTGAATGGATATTCGCATCCTCTCTGCTTCATTTTTTTTTCCAAAAAACTAGTAATAATCTGAATTTTGTATACTTAATTTTTATGTCTTGTACATCTTGCAGGAGCCAAACATTCAGGAAAGTCTCTTTAGTGGCGCACAAGTGTCATATATATATATATATATATATATATATATATATTTGGAAATTGAGTTTTACAGATGATTATGCGGTATGTGTATGCATATGCAGGTTTAATGTTCATGTACCACATAACGATATATATCATGTTGTAGATGACTGTATTCTAGTCGATGCTTGTTGTGTCCGATGTGGAGTGCCAAATTGTAAGAAGTATTTGATTTTTATGAACAAGAAGATTTTGCTCTATTTTTTTTATATACAAAAAATATGATTTCTCCAGATTGCATCCCGCAGACAGAACATACAAGATAAAGTAGGAAGAATTTGATGAAATTATAAGGCTCTAATTAACAAATTTGTGAATTGAGACTTGTAAGGTGTTGATATGAATGAGTATTTTGTGGCAGAGATATGCTGATTTGCCTTACTGGATGAGGTAACGTTGCTTCGGCATTATGAGGAACCAGTTGGAGGCGCAAATGAACAAATTACTGATCAAGATTGGGGTGTTAATGAACAAGATGTAGGTACAAATGGTCACGATGGAGGCGCTAATGATAAAGATTTGGGCTCTAATGAGCAAAATGTTGTTCAAGATGATATAGATGGAGTCTCGCAAGTTGATGAGTCTGAGATTTGGACTCATTTACTGCTTTGTTTATATAGATTTAGTGTCCTCAAATGCTTAATTTGTGCCTTAAACTAATGAAAAATCCTTGATTTTCAACTACATGGATTGAGGAACAAAATAAGGACACTAACATGCAAAAAGGAACAAAACAAACTGCAGAATTGATGAAAGGAAAGCCTGGTGATAACTAAAGGGCCAGTTCCACTACCTCAAGTTCCAGTGTGCCAACCTTGAGGGAAGAAACCAAATCGGCAACAAGAAGGAGCAGTTGGCGAATCGCCAAGTAATTCTGCAATATAGTGATAGTTCGCCTAAAGTTACAGAACCCAAGGATGCTGAATGACAAGGCAAAAAGGAAATGGAAGTGATCAAAGGGAGGCTTGTCGAGCCCGACTTACTTCGCCAAATGGGCTTTCACAGCATATTTTTGGCAACTATAAATAGGATTTTGAATATTTAGTTTAGCAATGAATCAAGTAATCTGGGATATAATTTTGATTGTCATTTTTCTATCAAAACTCTTAGAACATTTCTCTCTAGAGTTCTTCCTTAGATTTGAAGGATTGAAAAAAATTCACTTTTGAGAAATTAGAAGTGGATCTTTGAGATTCATCAAATTGGAGCATTGCAAGAACGAAATAACTCTTACCCAGTTGATGGATAATCAATTTGGTAACTGTTTTAACCTTTTTATAATGTCTAGCTAAAACCCCAATTCTTGGGGTGTGATCATGTGATTATGGGTTGATTTAGTTTATGGGTATTGCTAATTGTTTTAAATGCTATTTAAATATGAGTTTAATCATTAATTGTGGTTTAATTTAAGAATTGTAGTTGCAAATGTAGTTCTATGTTTGTGTTCTTGTCTTCCTCGAGAGAGAGGTTTAAGAACTAAAATTATTGATTGATGATTTGTGGGTATTGGGTTGACCTGGGCTTAGATCGAGAGAGTGAATCCTAAACCCTATCCCACACATTAGCTCGAGAGATTGAATGATTTAAGGTGTGGCTTGCTCTTAATTGTATTGCTTGTTGATGTTCGAAAGAAATCACCTGATTCAGGGGTAATTGTTCGAGAAAAAATTACCTCCATTATAGTCTAGCCTACTCACTAATAAATAGCTATTTGCTAATAGTTGCAATTACCCATATGTCTACATTTGCCTATAATCGATCACATCCTAAGAATCCGTTTCATTATTGTTAATTCCTAGTTTTTGTGACTACTTTTAGCTGATAATCTAAAAACCAACCCTCCCAATTGACATTTGTGTCACCCTTTAACTTGAATGATGTCATTATTCGATAATTTTTATTCCTATGACTGATTTGACCACATTTATACTTCCCAATCGCATCTTAAATACGTATCGTTCCCTGTGGGATTCGACACCAACTCATTTAGTTTGGTTTTATATTGATTTACGATCGTTGACACTTAGAATTTAAAGTAGTGTCTTTGAAATGTTATTAATCAAAATGGCGCCGCTGCCGGGGAGTGGTGTTGTTTGAAATTCTATTGGTGAAGTTGAATTGTGTTCTTTTTAGTTATAGTTGAATCCACTTACTTTTAGTTTTGGTTTTGTGTTGCTTGTTAAAACAGAGGAGATGAGTGTAAACGGTAGCAATGGTAGCCAAGTGGGCCACCAAGATGACATCGGGAATCTCAATGATGTTAATGACCCGAATGTCAATGACCCCAACCAAATGGGTGGTGTTGGTGCCATTCGTTTTCCTCCAGATGAAGGAACGATGTGTTTCACATCACAAGCACCATGTTACAGCTCGTACAACTGAAGGGTTTGTTTGGAGGGCTGGCTCCTGAGGATCCCCATGAGCACATCAGGAATTTTGTTGATGTTTGTGGACCGTTCTCCTTTAAGAACATATCTCAAGAATCGGTCCGAGTGAGGTTGTTCCCATTTTCTCTAATAGGAGAAGTATATAAGTTGTTGCATGAGTTGCCAAGAGATTCTATCACTTCGTGGGACGAACTTATTACCGCATTCCAAGTGCGATTTTTTCCCCTTCGAAGATGATGACTCTTCGGGACAACATTCAAAGCTTCAAGCGCTTTAAGGGTGACCCAATCCAGGAGACTTGGCTAAGGTTTAAGAAGATGGTCTGCAATTCCCAAGTCATGGACTGCCCGATAACGTACTGCTGCAATACTTCTACAGAAGCCTTGATTCGGTGAATAAGGGAGTGACTGACCAACTTTCTCCGGGAGGTTTAATGCAACAACCTTATGTAATAGCAACCCAACTACTTGATGGCATGACCAAGATTAACTGGGCATAGTACACCCGCGAAGATCAGGTCTCTCCTCTTACCTATAAATTGACAAAGGAGCAGATTGAAAAAGATCAAGAGAGAGACCAAAACATGGCAAAGATGATGATCCAACTTGACATCTTAGCCAAAAATGTCATTGGTGTTGGTGCTGCGAGTGTTAATGTTGTGGGTGTAAATCCCGATGAGGACCAGAACTTAATCCAAAATGATGACCCAGCTGGATATCTTGGCAAAAAATATCATGGAATTTGAAGTGCTGTACAAAAAGAAAGATAGGTACAATCCCCCCATGAGTGTAAAAAGCCCAAGCCAAGGACTATGAGAGTGGACAGATAGAAGAAATACTCTCACACATTCTCAACAAAGTCAAAGAACATGACATAGTGTTGAAAGAGATAAAAGATAATGTCTCAATTCAAAATCAGATGATTGCTTCTCATTCCATATCTATTAAGCTATTAGAGACCCAAATGGGCCATATTTCGTATCATCTTAACCCAAGACAACAAGGGGGGTTGCTTAGTGATACTATGGTGAACCCTAAAAATAAAGCTTGAATGGGTACTTGCGTCGTGCCACAACGTTAACTAAGGCGTTTCTTGGGAGGAAATCCAAGTTTTTAATGCTTTGTGTTTGTTTTTGGAATAATGGGTGTTGAATGTGCAGGTTAAAAAGTGGAATGTGTTTGAGAAATGCAGGTTGGCGAGCCAAGTGTCCAGTCGGCGACTCACCGAAGCGGTCGACAATCTCGACTTGGACCGTTATTGGACTCACAAAAATAGCAACTCGGAGTCTGTAAAACTCGGCGGGCCCATGGACGAGTCGGTGACTAGTCGAACAGGTTGGCAAGCCTGACTTTGTCCATCGTTTGGACCCCAAAGTTGACTGGTGGTCCTGTAAAAATCAACAAGGTAAGTCACCATTCGGTGCATCGCCGAGTCATTCGGCGAGGATGACTAATATCGCCAAAAGGTCCTTGAACTGAAAGGTTTTAAAAGGCCAAGCGGTTTAAACTTTCAAAATCTTTCATATTCCTTCATTTTTAGCCTCGTACACTTGCAGCCACACTCTATAGTTTACATATTTTCTGATTTTTATCGCTTTTTGCTCTTAATCTTGTGCTCGGAGTTTGATTACATTGCAGCCTAGCGTTTCAAACTATTATTTCGGCTTAAAGGTAGGTTTTCCAAACCCCAAACTCTTGAATAGTGGTTGAAATCAAATGCACTTGTTTAAATCTTGTTGTTGTGTGCTGGGCTTGTACTGAAATCGTAGTGTTCTGCTAGTTTGCCTATCGTAGTTTCGTAATTCTGGTTAATTGCTTAGATAGTTAATTTCTCGAGTTTCGTGCTTCAAAATAAATCATAAATTGTTTGATTGCGATAAATTGTTGTTGGGTCTAGTCTGGTGAAGTCTGAGTAACCCTAATTGTGGTAAATGACGTACTTTTCCCAATGATGAAGCATTTGACGTCAATCTTAAGGGGAAAGGTCGTTAAATGGTCAATTTTGGCATAATGGGGGAAAGTCTGAGAACCCCGATGGCATGGGTCGAATAGTTCTGGGCTTAGTTGCATAAGTGTGTAGTTTGATTTTGTTTTTGGGGGCTGCAGGCTTGAATTTGGGAAACGGGGTTGAAATTTGGCAAATTGGGCAATTCGGCGAGCTGGGTTGAACTCGCCGAATCATTCGGCGGTTTGCCAACGTCCCCTTTGATTGCCTTTAATTTCGTGTTTTGGCTAAAATGGAGTCCGTAACTTTCGGCACTGAACCTGAGCTCGCTGAGTTCACTCGATGACTTGGCGAAAGTCTCCCTTGATCGCCCTTTCTATGCCACTAACCCCTAAAACACACTGTTAATTTGGGCGGGATGTTTGAGCTCGCCGAGTCAGGTCGGCGATTCACCGAAGGGCCCTAAACATGGCCGACCGGCCATTTTCTAAAAATATTTCAGGTCAGTCCTGTCGGTGAGCCCAACCTGGCTCGCTAAAGTGATTGGGCGACTCACCGATCTGTTCAACAAGTCTTTCTGCAACCTATTTGATATATTGTTCTTGGATTATTTCTAACTCTTTTTAGTGTGTTTTGCAGATATGGCTAGACCAAAAGTAGTAGGACGAGACATGCCGCCCCACAAGTGGGCAAAGAGACTCACTATCAATGAAGAAAAAGTAACAAAACTTCTTACCACAGGTGGTAAGGGTAAATGAAAGGGTAAGGCGCGAACTACTGAATCACCGGAGGTTAGCTCTGATAGCAAGAGAGTTTACGCTACTTACCTCACCACCTCTGAGAGTGAGGGAGATCACCAAGACCTTTAGGCTGACATTTCTGAGCCTGAGGATGATCAATTGCTACTAGCCTGTAGAGGCGAAATACGCTCCAAGAGGTTGAATGATCCGTCTAGGATCCGGGCACCCCAGGACACTACTTCTCCTCTTGTTCCAGACCAAGTTGTGGTCCTATCACCTCCTGCAAAGGGTCCTCCTCCCTGGTCTCTCAACAGACATAAGGCCGAGGGACTGAGGACTATTATTGAAGAGAAGAGGCTATTTATAGATGGGGTGATAGACCGATACACAGATATTTGGAGCACCTTGAATCCCACAAGTTCCAGATTTTTACTAAACCCCGAGGCCCTTGCATTCATAATTGGGTCTGTGAGTGTTACACAGCGTACAGAGCTTTGGAGCCACAAGGGAAGAGGAAGGTTGTTTCCTTCAAGCCAGTAGATTATGTGGTTGTCATGGGCAAGAAAGTGAAATGTGACATTGATGATATCGATGCTGTATTGGAGTGCACCAACAACATTGCAGATGTCTACTAATACATGATCAAGACAAAATCCTTGGAGACCATGAAAATCTGGTTAGTCCCTCTTTTATCTGACGGTACTCCTAGGTGGATTAGGTCGGAGCCCCCATAAAGAAGAAAGATCTAAATGTAGCAGCGAGGTACTGGTTCGGCTTCATCAACAACACAATAATGCCGTCCAAGAATGAGTCTATCCTATGCCACACGAAGGCGTTCTATCTTGGTTCCATCATTGATGAGAAAAAGCTGAATTTAGGCATGATCATTAGACAGATGATGTCCATGAGGGCTAGGCAGCACCTGACTCGCTTCCATTCCCGGTGTTGATCACCGATTTGTGCAGGCGAGCCCGAGTGCCCCGAGATTAGAAAAAGGATGTGGAAGTGATTCCCACCTAATCTACTGACATCTGGCGCATTAAGGCCGAGTACTTAAAAGATGAGGCTGAGAAGAAGAAGGCAGCCCCGGTGGATTCATCTCCGACTGTGGACTTTGAGAACCTACCTACAGAGGCATTATTGCATACTCCGGCCTCTAGGCCTTTAAGTATCTCTAGCTCTGCCCCTTCTATGACTCCGAGTTCTTCTACAACACCCCTGCCTCCTAGGTATGTTGCTAGTGTTGCTACCTCTCTAACTCCACTCACCCAGGCTGTAATACTACGAATGGGACATCTAGTCCATGCGGCTGATAGGCATGCATCCAGTCTAGAGGCTACAGTCCCTGGGATGATTGAGAGAGCTCTTACTACTGATGTGACACATTTCAGAGAGTCCATTGATGCCCTTGCGGCAAGGATAGAGGTGTGTGAGAAAGGCCAGTTAGCTACAAGTTAGGTGACGGCCCTAAAGGCTGCGATTTCAGAGTTGAGAAAGCATGTGGACCAGCTGAAGTCCTCATATATGTCGATGATTTTTGAGACCGTGGAGATCCCTGATATGCCAACTGATTCTGATGTGCCTCCGGCCACCACCGGAGATGAGGTTCGAGCTGATGAGGTGGTTGATACCCCGAGGCAGAGATTGATGAGGAGCAGCTTGGTGTCCAAGAGAATACCATATATGAGGGTCTGATAGAGGTTGAGAAGGCTATGGTGCATTCAGTCGTGCAAATTTCATTGGTAGATACGTCCATGGCAGGCTCTAGTGGAGTTAATGTTGCTATTACCCCGGGCACTGATGCCCAACACTAGAGTGTTACACTGGGCACTAATGCCTCGACAGATGGAGTGACTGAGTAGACAGGACCACTCTTTACCTCCATTTCTGTTGCTTTTACGATTTTTCTGTTTTAGTTATATTTGAGGACAATTACTTTTCTTTTGTGGGTGGGGTGATGTATTTTCATACCTACCTCTTTGATTACATTTTATGTATATATATATATTGGGGTTTTGTGTTTTAAATCGTGGGTTGATTCTATCTTGTGGGTAGTTTTGCTTGTGGCTTCTTGTTTTGAATGAAAATGGCTTTTGACCCATCTGAAATTTTTTACCACCTCTTGTTGTGTGTGACTGTGGCCGTTCTTGTGCAAATATGTGTATCGGTTATGATCAATATCGTTGACTTGAATTGTGCTCTTAATCGAACAAAATGAATGTGTGGCTACGATGAGGCCAAATGAAGTTGCATAGACAATATGTGAACTTTTTTCATCTCGTTGTGATTAGCTGGTTATCGAATGGAGTCTCTTGTGATGAGCATTGCACACTAGCTCGAATGAGTCTCATTTGATATTGGTGCATATGCCTTGTGTGATGAGCTTACCTTGAATATTGTGTGTGGTGACACCTATAATTTTCCACGTTGGTCCAGTTGACTAAATGAAGCAAGCTCTTGAAATGATCTTAGGCAACAATTTGATGAGTGAAATAATTTGACAATATACCTCTTTTTTTGGCCAACCTTGTGAGTTGTGTGAACCTTACTTGAACCCCTGTGAGCTTTATCCTTTTTCCCGGATGAAACTTGAACAATTGTGACCCCTCTTTATCCATTCACCTATAAATCTCATGAATTGTGGTTTATTTGAATAGCCAACATAGGCCAAAAGCCTAAGTTGGGGGTGTGGTGAAAAGAAAAGGTAATTCAGGAAGTGTGAAGAATTCCCCATTGATCCATGATCTTGAAAAAGATTAAACCCCTCCATATAAAAAGAGAAACAAAAGAAGAAAGCAAAAGAAAAAGAATAAAAAAGTTGTGAAAGTTGCAAAAAGAAATGGGGTGTTCCGTAGTCCATTGAAAGTCGAATAATGGGGTGAATTTTGAGCATGATTAAAATGCTCAAGAAAAGGAAGAAAAATGATGTTCAGACCAAATTTTATGAGGGTAGCAACAACTAAGCCTATATGACCATACCTTTACACTCAGCCCCGTTACAAGCCTTGAAAAAACCTTTTTGATCATGAGTGAGCTGAAACGTATGTTGATTGGAAAATAAGGGAAAACCTATGGCTGAAGCCATGCATTTGTTCATCTTTGTGAGTGTGACAGTTGTATGTGATTCTGGAACTATAAATTGTTGAGACATTGTGTGTGAGTATGGAATCATCTTTGTTGTGAGGGCATTTTAGTACCTTTGTTGAGCTTGAACTTGCATTTGAAGCGAGTAATGTGAGCTTGAGAATCTTTGGTAATAGTGAGTCATAACTTGAATCTTTGAGTGCACAATTGATTCTTGCATAAGTAAGTTGAGTCTTATCGTGTGCATTCATGATTGAGTCTTATGTAGCACTGTTTGAGACATCTTTTTTGAAATGCTGAACTTGAGTTTTACTTAAGGCAAGCAAAAGTTTAAGTTGGGGGTGTTGATGAGTTCGAGATTTGGACTCATTTAGGGATTTTTTTATATAGATTTAGTGCCCTCAAATGCTTAATTTGTGCCTTAAACTGATGAAAAATCCTTGATTTTTAGGTACATGCATTGAGGAACAAAGCAAGGAGAGTAGCATGGAAAAAGGAACAAAACAAACTGAAGAATTGAAGAAAGGAAAGCCAGTGATCGACAAGAGCATTTGGCGACTCGCCGAAGGGCAAGTTCCACCACCTAAAGTTCCAGTGTGGCAACCCTGAGGGAAGAAACCAAATCGGCGACAAGAAGGAGCACTCGATGAATCACCGAGTAATTCTGCAATACAGTGATAGTTCGCCTGAAGTTACAGAACCCAATGATTCTTAATGACAAGGCAAAAAGGCGATGGAAGAGATCAAAGGGCCGTTTGCCGAGTGGTTCGGCGAGTCCGACTTACTTCGCTAAATGGGCTTCCGCAGCATATTTTTGGCAACTATAAATAGGATTTTGAACATTTAGTTTAGAAATGAATCAAGTAATCTGGGATATAATTTTGATTATTATTTTTCTATCAGAACTCTTAGAACATTTATCTTTAGAGTTCTTCCTTAGCTTTGAAGGATTGAAGAAAATTCACTTTTGATAAATTAGAAGTGGTTTTTTGAGATTCATCAAATTGGAGCATTGTAAGGACGAAATTACTCTTACCCAGTTGATGGATAATCAATTTGGTAACTGTTTTTACCTTTTTATAATGTCTAGCTAAAACCCCAATTCTTAGGGTGTGATCATGTGGTTATGGGATGATTTAGTTTATGGGTATTGCTAATTGTTAGTTTAAATGCTATTTAAAAGTGATTTTAATCATTAATTGTGGTTTACTTTAAGAATTGTAGTTGAAAATGCAGTTCTATGTTTGTGTTCTTGGCTTGCGAGAGAGAGAGGTTTTAGAACTAAAATTATTGACCGAAGTTTTGTGGGTGTTGGGTTAACCTAGGTTTAGCTAGAGAGAGTAAATCCTAAATTCTATCCCACACATTCAGCTCGAGAGAGTGAATGGATTAAGGTGTGGGATGCTCTTAATTGTAATGCTTGTTGATGTTTAAAAGAAATCACCTGATTCGGGGTAATTGTTCGAGAGAAAATTACCTCTGTTATAGTCTAGCCTACTCACTAATATCTAGCTATTTTCTAATAGTTGCAATAACCCATATGTCTACATTTACCTATAATCGATCACATCCCAAGAATTCGTCTCATTATTGTTAATTCCTTGTTTTTGTGACTACTTTTAGCTGATAATCTAAAAACCAACCCCTTCCCCCCATTTGACATTTGTGTCACCCTTTAACTTTAATGATGTTTTTATTCGATAATTTTTATTCCTATGACTGATTTGACCACATTTATACTTCCCAATCTAATCGGAAACACGTATCGCTCCATGTGGGATTCGACCCCAACTCATTTAGTTGGGTTTTATATTGATTTACGATCATTGACACTTTGAATTGGAAGTAGTGTCTTTGAAACATTATTAATCACCAATGAACTGAAAGAAGATATAGATCAACTGAATAGATAATATGATCTATGAACCAACAAATGCAGATATTGATACTTTGTTACTTGTCTCTTTAGTTTGAATTTGTGTGGGGAATAATATGCTTTTTTGGAGTGAATCGATAATAATCAAAATACAATGAAACGTTCAAGGGAACTTTATTTATGTATGTTTGTCTGCCTTCATACATATGCAATTTTTCGAGTTTTTGGCCAAAAACATCCCTACATTATATTCACAACCTAAACTACATCCTAGAAAACTATACCTGCAAACAGAAAATACGCCTTAGATCACTTCCCACACTTAGAACTTTGTTCGTCCTCAAACAACTTACTAACTAATCCTAGACCTAGATTTCATACTATGGTATTTGTGCATCCGCCACTTCCTTTCAAGGATGTGTAATCAGTTAAAAGAAGCATGTTTTCACTCAAAATAGGACTTGCCCACTTTCATACATCATACAACTAATGTTATTGACTTGACAACTTTTTGCAACCAATGCATACAACTTCATGTGCACCATTACTCATCACCTATCTTTCATACAACAATTGCCCCTCACTCAACAGAATAGTCCGTACACTCAACACAACACATTGAATATAGTTTAAGGACTTCGCAAACATGGTACCCTCTCACTGAACAAAGACATCATACATGCATGCATTGAGAACTATAAGCTTGCCCTTTATGTACATCTCCACTAATTAAGCGTGTTTTGTCGAAAATCAAACAGGACTTTATGGGTTGTAGTGTAAGCTTGAGGTAAGGGAGGATACATTTAGATAAAATTAGTGACTTATCCTCCCTAATGCACCTGTTTTGATTTTCTTGCTACATTCCCAACTTTTTCCTTTCTTTGGCCCCCCTCTCTGCATATTTTCCCACAATAGCCACCCTCAACTTAGAGATTTCTCTCAAGTTAAGGTGCACATTGAAGCTGTAAGGACCAGGGCCATTATTAAGGTATTTTCTGAGTTAGCCACCCTCAACTTAGGCTTTTAACCTTAGTCGAAGTGCACAATGTCCAAGGGACCAGGGCCAATCATAGATTTATTAACTTATGGGGAGTCATTTTTCTACCTCTTTTCTTAAGAAATTAGGCAGGTCAAAATGAGCCCGACTCAGTGACCTTAAAAATGTTTAAAAATTTAAACCATAGAAGCTGAAATTAGGCAAGTCAAAATGTTTGAGTTGTATCTCTTACTCAAACAGATACAACTTACAAGAATTTCCCAGACACAAACACTATGTTGCTCGGACTTAAAAATAGTCCATGGGTGCGTATTAGAGTACAAAGATCCAACATGCAACATAGAGCACGCACACCCATTTGGCATCTCTCCCTTGCTTCCACAATTGTATAGGCTATATCTATATGAAAATCAACAGTAAAACCACTAATATCAATCAATGGTTATGTTAAACTATTGACATTGTTAAGGTTTTCACGAGGCTGATTTTTACCTGCCATTCAAGATTAACTACCTTTTCCTGTTTCCATTTCTTGGCTAGAGTCACTTTTTCATAATATAGTAATAAATAGTTGATAACATGGTGAATAGATCAACACCTGAAATTCATTAAGCAATGGTTTTCATTTTCCCTCGGTGAAACACAACCATTGCACATGAAGATTTTAATAGTTAATATTCGAAATATAGAACATAATATCTATTAGCAATAACCGTACAAATCCACATCCAACGTATTATCCTACCAAAAATGGGTAATGAGTTGCCCATTTGTGGCTATGCCACCATTTATGCTAATATTACACACAGAATTAAGTAGGGCTGAATGCATGTGCATTAACCCTCCTAACAGACATAACTTCTGTTCTGTCCCCGCTCAAAATATCTTCCAAGGATGCACGAGTGTCCAGAAAAAAGGCCTTAGAAAGGAGCTTCCCACATAGTGGTGGCCATTGCTGTTAAGCTATCAACTAGTCTGTTCTGTTTTCCGTAGATATGGATCACCTTTGGAATACTCAGCCTCCGGAAGAGGCACCTGCAATCATCCAAAATTTAAGAGTTGTGCAAGTTAGTGTTATAAATTGACAACTACTTCCTGGGCATCAATATTAACTTCCAGGGGCTGTAAATTATGCAGAAAAGCTAGAGTCAATCCATGTAAGGGGGCGAGTAATTCAGCTTAGAAAAATTTTTTGTAATTGAAATCGATGAAGTAAATTCTAAATTCCATTGTTCACTCCTATCCTAAATACTCCCGTTCATATAAAATTCATGTTATTGTCCACCCTTGCATTTGTATTGACCATGTAAATAGTTTCCTAGGGGGTTCCTATGTCACATACGGGAATTTTAGATTGTCCTTACTTGGTTGGACATGCTAGATATTTAACATCACAGTATTTAATGATCAGTGGTTTTTGTTCAAAAATGAACTGGTTACGTTGTGTCCAAATGGATCACAAATAGAATGGTATGAAAACTCTATAGGGAATAGGGTGAAGGAATATGTGATGTACAAAAACTAAGAGTAGGCAGCACATAACGAATAAAAGTTTCACTTGAAACGACATTAGACGAGGCTTTCATTGCACTAGGTGATACATACAATTTACCACTCTACTAAGGAACAAGATAAGAACAAATTATAGTAGGAACCTTTTTGTTAGAAATAACAGAGATAAACATTTTCACTATCATTCAAATACTGGTACGTAACCTCCCACACTAGTCTCATGAGCATAATTCTTAGCATCCAAATATTTCCTCATTTGCTTTTTCCATCAAACCAAGTTTGCAGATTCGAGTTACTGCTAAACTGAAAGAACTCTTGGTCTTTGACAGACAAAATAAATAAAATTTAGAAAAGATAGTAAGCTATTAGCAACAAAGAAAGCCACTGAAGTTAGATACTATACTAGACAAAGACTCTTATTCCATGATTCCTTTACCATAGTAACTGTATTTTAAAGAGCACTAGTAATGAAGATCCTACATCAAACAATAATCCCGGCAAGGGCTCTGCGTAGTTTTACTGGAGCATTAAACTGGCATGATTTTCATGTCACTCACACTAAAGATATGTCTCATTCCCTTAAAATGCAGCTTGAAAAGAGAATCAATTTCCAACTTTATTTAGTTTTTTTGAGTTTTGAAGACACCAAATTCTACAACCAAATAAATGTTCTAAGAAAAGTTGTTTCATAAAATATGCAAAAAGAAAAAGGACTAGAGAAGATCTCAAGCAGACCTTGTGTGACAATGTACCTTAAACATGCAATGTAGGAACAACAAACACAGTGTATTCTCACAAGTGGAGAGAAGTATGTATGCAAACTTTACCCCTACCTTTGAGAAGGTAGAGGGTGTATCCAAAAGAACCTTAAACATGCAATGTAAATTTGACAATAGAAGAAGAATTGAACTGCACTTGCGAGACATGTATTAAGTGGAAACTTACAAATCATTAGTTACACAATTGTAATTCATCTGAGCATCTGCAGCCTTCATTGTTGCTTAATTCTTGTTGGATTTGTGAAAGTGGACAGACAATACTTTCAATGTAGATTTCATTCGACAAACGGGCACCAAAGTTAGTAACCTCTGCATATCTAATTGGATCATCGCATATGTTTTTGATAATAGATGGCGTATCCTCTTGATTCTGTATCACTCCAGGTGCTCCATAAACAAGCAAAGTCTCACCTATATTTGACATGTAACATGATAATAGTGGTTAATGGGTTTGCTACGTTTTGGGTTTGATGGGCGTTTTCATTTCCCTCCGACTCCATTTTGGTTGCAGAATATTTTTAGGTTTTGGAGAAGAAGGTTTGATTGTCTTGCTTTGTAATTGTGGGAGATTCTTAGGCTTCCTACATGATTTTACCCGTTAAATGAATTTCCCCCAAATTGTACTAAATCTACTATGGATTGTTTCGGATTTAATCCTCCAATAATACTCACTCAATCTTAAATTATCTCTCGCGATTTAAAAAAAAAATCTCTCTTCATTCACTTTTACTTGTCTACTATTTGAAAAATAGATTTTCAGTTTTGCTTGTTACTTTTAACTTATCAAGAAAAGACGATTATTTTTTTCATAGTTTACCACCAGAACTAATTACTCATATGGGAACTAAAAAAATCGGAACATTTTAAGTGTATTTTTTACCATCAACTATTTTAGTAAACACACTTAAAGTATTGTGGAGAGAGATTAACGTGGTGAGAAAAATAGTAGTAATATTAAATGAGACCAAAATAAGGATATTTTAGTCAAGTTACCATTTTAGTTACTATTTTTTTAAGGGACATAGAAAAAACATGACAAGTAAAATGAATTGTTTTAGAAGTTCAAGGCAAAAATTAAATAGTCTTTCCCATTTACCCTTAGAAATTATTGTTCTTGAAGATTACAAATATTTCAATTATGAGTGATGTTGTGATTGTTTAAATATCAATAAAAAATAAACTAGTCTAAAACAAAAGCATTAGTAAATACTACACGTTATTTGTCAAACTAATGACATTTTTTTTTTAATGAAGAGTAAGATTGATGACATTGTTTTTGCATGGATTATCAGTTTTTATTTATCTTTTTTGCCTTGCTACATTGACTTGATCCTCGAGTCAAATAGAGCTTCATTTGAAACGACATAAGACATGGATTTTTATCTCACTCGGTGATACATAAATTTTGAAGATCAACCAAAATGTAATAGAATTCTTTAAGAATTTCAACTTAGATAATATTTTTCCACTCTATTAAGGAACACGATGACAACAAATTCTAGTAGGAACTTTTTTGTTTGAAATAAGAGATGAAAGAAATTCACTTTCATGTACTCTAGAATAGAGAGGATCTTATTAACAGAGTGTCATACCAAAGTTATTTCTCCAAGAATCCCCTGTTTAGCACACTCTGTTCACATGATCGTATTTCATAGCATCTAAATATATTCTTATTTGCTTTTTCCTTCAACCAATTTCATAGATGTCAATGTTACTACCAAACTGAAAGAACTTTCAGCATTTGATAGGCTAAATAACTAAAATAGTGAAAAGATAGTGACGAGAAAAATACCAAACAATTAGCAATAAGGAAAACCACTATATTTAGATACAATGACTCTTATTTTATTATTCCAACAATGAAGACAATATATGCCAAACAATAATCCCAGCAAGGGCTAGTCTTTATTGGTGTGTTCACCTGGCATGATTTTCATGTCCCTCACACTAGAGGTATGACACATTTCCTTAAAAATGTTTTTGCTAAAAGTTGCTTCATAGAATATACAAAAAAGAAAAGAAGAGAGAACATGTCCCTTAAACAAGCAATGGATTTTTCTATAGTTAATAGAAGACGAATTGAACTTACTAATCATTAGTTACACAATTGTCATTCATCTGAGCATATGCAACCTTGATTGTTGATTAATCCTTGCTGGTTTTGTGAAAGGGATAGACAAGGCTCTCATTGTCGATTTCCTTCGAGAGACAGGCGCCAAAGTTAGTAACTTCTGCATATCTAATCAAATCATCCTTTAGATAGTATATCTTTTTGATAACCGGTGGTGAATTTCCTCTTGATTCTGTATCATCCCAGCTGCTCTAAAAAACAAACAGAATCTCACCTTGAGCCGTTTTTAATGCAATGGATTTCTCCCTTTTCCCCTCTTTCATCGATAGACCCTACTGCATGTTCAGCTCGTAGGTCTACAAGTTTCCTATCAGTTCATCCCTGGTAAGGACTTTTAGGTCCTTGGCCTCAGTGATTGCATTCACTTTGCTTTCTCAAGACTTGGGAAGAACTCTGAGAACCTTTCAAACTTGTTTGCTTGGGTGAATGGGTTCACCAAGGCATCTTAGTTCATTTGTGATGGAAGTGAACCTTGTATGCATCTCATGAATGGTTTCATATTCCTTCATGCTGAAGTTCTCGTACTGGGTTGTTAGCATGTCTAGTTTAGACTCTTTGACTTGGGTGGTTCCTTAGTGGGTTGTTTTTAAACAGTCCCAAATTTCTTTTGCAGTTTCACAAGCCGAGATCGTGTTGTACTCATTTGGACCAATCCCACAAACCAGCAGCTTGTTGGCTTTATAGTTCTTCTCTATTTTCTTCCGGTCAGCCTTTTCATATGCTCTTCTAGTTTTTCGAATCACCTTCGTAAGTTCTCCTTCTTTTACGTCCTTGGTGGGAATGTATGGTCTATCAAAAATCACGCCCCACAGATTAGTGTCTTTTGCGTTGATATAATCCTGCATTCATGTCTTCCACCATCCATAGAATTGTCTATTAAAGTGGGGGTAGACGAGTGGTAGACTGCCGTTCCTTTAGACTCGGTGGAGAAGCCATTCCTTCAAGATCTTTCTTATCTTGGTGTTAACTATAAAGAGAAGTCGCAGCTCTGATACCACTTGTTGGAATGTATGCATCCTTTAACTATGATGGGACCACGTCCTTAAGACAGTTATGTTGCACAAAAGTAAATACAAAAAGTAAAAACAACACACAATACTTTATGTGGAAACCTCTTTGCTTAAGGGAGTAAAACCAGGACTTGTCTCACAGGATTTTCAAACTGTTTTCACTAATCTTCTCAAGCAAAAGCGAAAAACAGTTTACAACCACACAATGAGACTAACCTCCTAATCTCAATACTAAGTAATACAATCTATTACTTAACGAGCCTAAGCAATTTTTTCATTGCCCACTATACTAACAATAACTGATTAATATAGACTTTAGCTCGTAAGACACAAAGTTTCCCTCAACTATGTTCTTCCAATGATTCACACACGGTTTTGAAACGTTTCTAATAGAAGTGGAACGAATCCTACAAGTTAAGCACAAATACAAGCAATCAAAATAACAACAGGCTCAAGAAGCAAATCTTTAGTCTATGAGGTCCTTGTTGTTTTGTTGAAGCTTGAATTTTCTCTCTTTGAATGAATGAGTTGATATGTTGTTTGTCATGTTGAATATATCAACCATAAAGAATTATTAATCGTTGGACAAACAACCTCGTCCAGTCTTATTGGTTCAGTATGCTGACGACCTCACCAACCTCTGACAAGACAGCTTTCCAGCTGTATAACACATTGCCCTGGACGGAACACTCTGCAGAGGAATGAGTCCCTACATTTGTGAGGATCATCAAAACATCTAGAAAGAGTAAGACTTATCATTTTCCCTCTTTTTGATGATGACAAACAAACTACCTCATATGAGTTAACATTCATTCAAAGTAACTCATTCATTCAAAGTATCAGTTCCCCCTTTCAATATTCCCCCTGTCGCTATACTCTAATTTCACACACAGTTTACATATCAACTCCCTCTTTTGACATCATTGAAAGGAGTGACAGTAAACATATACGATCTCCATGCAAAACATGAGGAACTCAGGGCCATGTGCCACACAGTATATGCGCAAGTAAACAAAAATAGATAAGATAAAAGCATACTAAGCAGGGGAAAAAAGATGACATCATTAGATCACTTATGCTGACCACAGAGTTCGGCCAAAGACAATACACTTTGCCACAAGATAAAAACAGGGGAAACAACTTAGACACTGAAAGACATACGAAATTTGGACAACAGACTCATTTAGGACGGAGTGGGACGGGGAGGGTAGGACTGCAACAATAGGGTCATGTGATTATTAGCATTGACGTACGCATGATGATTTGCTTATTAAGAGCCTGAACTTCCTCACTGAGTGAGGCATTTGTCTTTAGCAGCTGTGCATTCTCATCTCTTAACTATTCTACTTCCTATTTATCCATAGTACTTGTACTAGGTCCCTGTGAAATAGTCTGATGCAGTTATGCCTTAAGTCGTGCAATTTCTACCTCCTTAGCACTCAAGGTTACTGTGAAGTCATTTAGCTCACGCTTGAGGGATTCTTGTTACTCAAGAAGGTTAGACACATGGGACTTAGCCTTGACTTTTCCCTCAGCACACTTGCACTCCAAAAGTGTGGCCGGAGAGAACATTTGTTTCACAATGCCAGAAACTCCCCTGCCAAGGGGCACTCCGAACTGTTCAAACACATGATTCAAAAGATACCCATAGGGTATGCCATGTTTGGAATTTTTCCAAGTCGTAACTCTATGTATCTGTTCAAGCATAATGCCAGGAAGACTTACAACTTCTAGTTCATCCAATTGCTCCATTATAAATAGATTAACTGCAGAAGCCACAATCCTCTTCTCAGTTTTGGGCAACAGGACCTTGTTAACAGACATGAAAAACAACTGGTATTCTCCTTTGAGGAACTTCTTAGGAAGACCTGCTCATTTCATGTCCCCATGTTTGGTAGCCCTGTGAAAAAAATTGACAGAAGGTTTTCACCCTTCAAAAGACCACATCCCTTCAGTGGGAACTCCTAGTATGATTCCCAAACTCTCTTCACACAGGGAAATTTTCACTTCATGCACCATCGTCTGAATGTCTCCATCCTAAAGGAGTTCCATTTTGTAAAATAACTCTCACCTCTCTGGTTCATGCAATTATGGTACAAGACATTAAAACAAGTTTTCCCAACTTTGTAGAGAGACGGAGTCAGAAAGGTACACATACCAGGCTCTGTGAGGATGTCAGGATCAAACACCCTTCCGTTTAGAACTTTTTTTTTTCCATTTATGCAATATGCTCTTCCCTTGTCAACACCTTTCCTTCAACTAGCTTCTGCGCGGTTGGACCAGGTCACTTGGCAGATTTTAGTTTTGAGGGCCCCATTTTTGTCACCCTATCTCATTTTATGGGTGATTTTTTTTAAGACTTATGAACTCCTTTGGCTTTGTCTCGTTCCTTTTTTTACTCCTTCTTTCGTTTCACCAATGCTCTAATAATATCTTCAGACTCTGTTTCACTTGAGCCTATATTTTGAGGCACTGATGTAGGTTCCTCATTGGGCACACGAATAAGGCTTCTTCATCTTCGATTTCTCTTTATTTGTACCTCGTTTTCCACCAGAGCATCTCCAAGTCATTTTTGTACCGCCCCTCTTGTTGTGTATCTCCTTTTGTCTCCTTTGGTGGGAGATTCCACCATTTTTCCTTTCCTTTTCCTTTTTCTTTTCTTTTCTAACTCGGTAGGCTCATTCTCAATTCTAGTCTCAGGTACAACTTCAATTTCACCAAGATTTGGGATAACCATAGTTGAAGCATTCACTCCTCGAATTCCTTTTTAGGACCAAACTAGAGAAGTTTCTTCTTCATCCTCTTCTTCACTGGTAAACCCTATGGTTTCAGGGGTTTGGTCAAACACTAGTTGAACACTATGAGGGACCTGTTCCGGGGATCTGCACTTTTGTTCTAAGAGCGTTAGCTGAGTATCCCCTCTGAGAGAGGCTAGACTTTGTACAACCATAAATTTCTCTTTCACTACTAGTATGTTGGATTCCATACCTTTACCGTCAGGAAAATTACCTTCAGAAAGCCTTTCAGATATGGTAGACGACATAGGCCCTGGTTGAGACACAACTTCTAGATCTTTAGTGGGTGTCTCAAGGGTAGGCTTCATAACGGACTAGGCCTCAGAATTTTGAGAATCTTTGTCTGATAAAACCAGAGTTGGAGAAAAAGGAAATATTTTCCCAGGGTTGATTATAGGAGATACTAACACTTCATTGTGGGGTGTGATAGATTCACCAGTCTCACGAACCCCACAAACTGGTGTGGACGGAGATCCTTCAGGAGGAGGAATTGAGAAATTGAATGAACTGGGGTTTTCAATTCCCTGGGAGAGGAGATTTTGAGGGAGAAGAAGAGTTCGTCATTTTCTCAAAAGACAAGAAGAAGACAGTTGACGAACAATGAGAGAATTTGAAAGAAAGTAGGAAATAATTTGTGGTTGTCTAATTCTCTCAAAAGGGTGTATTTAACAAGGTATCGGGTCACTGAACAGTAGTGACTTTTGTATTTTTAACAGAAAAGACGTCTGCAACTGACACAAAGAATAGGGAGAAGACACGTGGCAGTTACCGTTGACAGAAAACTGTGTAGTAAAAGTGATATGAACCTTCTGGGGGACCATGTCCCTCTCTATAGATAGCCCTGCCTATTATGGTTAGATATTCCCTTTAGCCAACATGCATGAGTGTGTACCTGCACCAAGGACCAGATGTGAATTCACAAACGTTAAGCAATACAACAAATATAGATACCTGCCCTCCCTTGCATAGTCATATTAGAGGCCTCATGTAAAACTTGTTTTGAAATCAGGTGATCTTGTGCATCCCCAAACTCAATATGTTATTGATGAAATGTTCCTTGCCCAATGCCTTAGTGAAGATATTAGCCACTTGATCTTCCGTCGTTACAGTATCTCATCACTACATTTTTCTTGTCAATAGTGTCTCTAAGAAAGTGATGCCTCGCATCTATGTGTTTGGTCCTCTTATGCTGGATATGATTCTTGGCCATGTTCATTGCGCTTGTATTGTCGTATATGAGAGGAATAGTATTTGTGAGAACACAAAAGTCTTCGAGCTGCTGCTTGATCCATAAGAGTTGAGCACAACATTATGCAGCAACCATATACTCAGCTTCAGCAGTTGATAGAGCTACTGAATTGTGCTTCGTAGTTCCCCATGAGATTAGTGATGACCCTAGAAAATAAACCATGCCTTAAGTGCTTTTTCGATCAACAAGAAACCCTGCATAATTAGTATCAACATACCCAATTAGATTAAAAGAGTCGTCAGCAGGATAGAAAAGGATCAACTTTTATGTTCCCTTCAAGTATCTCAGTATTCGCTTGGCTGCCTTCAGGTGTGACTCTTTTGGAGCAACTTGAAACCTGGAACACATTCCCACGCTGATGACTATATCAGGTCAACTTGCAGTGAGGTAGAGAAGAGATCTAATTATTACCCTTTACATAGTCTGATTCAAATCAGTGCCAGCTTCATCTTTGTTCAGTTTTGCATTGGTTCTCATTGGGGTATAAATAATTTTGGCCTCTATCATACTGAACTTCTTGAAAATTCCATTATGCACTTCTCTTGACAGATTGACGTACCCTGGGGAGACTGTTTGATTTTCAACCCTAAGAAAAATGTTAGTTCCCCCATCATGCTCATTTTAAATTCACTGCTCATCAAGGCTGCAAACTCTTTGCACAAAGGATCTGTAGTAATTCCAAAGATGATATTGTCTATGAAGACTTGTACTACCAGGAGCTCCTTTCCTCTTGACTTTAAGAACAATGTGTTGTCAATTTTTCCTCTTTTGAACCCATTTTCAAGAAGAAATTTTGACAATCGCTCGTACCAGGCCATGGGTGCCTGCTTCAGGCCATATAGTGCTTTGTCTAGCTTTAGCACATGATTAGGCTGGTCAACATCTTCAAACCTTGGAGGCTGCTTGACATAGACTCCTTCTTCAAGTACCCATTTAGGAAGTCACTCTTGACATCCAAACAGAAGAGCTTGAATCCCATGTATGTGGCAAAACCTATTAGTATTCTGATGGCTTCCATCCTTGCAATAGGTGCAAAGGTCTTGTCATAATCAATTCCTTCCTCTTGACTATAGCCCTGCACTACCAATCTTGACTTGTTTCTCGTGATTGTTCCATGCTCGTCCAACTTGTTTCTGAAAATCCATTTGGTCCCAGGCACCATACATTGCTTTTCTCAAACTGATGCAACTCTTGTTACATTGAGTTCACCCAGTAAGCATCTAGCAGAGCTTCCTTGATGTTTTTTTGGTTCAAATGTCGATATGACAGCTGAGAAGGCAACCATATTTTTTGCCTTAGATCTAGTTTAAATTCCAGATTCAAGAGGGGAAATCAAATTGTCTAGAGGATTAGATGATTGATGCTTCCATCCCAATTTTCTAGTAATCTCCTCATCAGGTTCATAAGCTTGGACATCACTGTCTAATTCTTCATTCTGAGTCTCTCCTTCACGAGCATCATTTGGAGCAGTAGAAGGACCAGGTACTTCCCATAGGTTTCTCCGTCTTTTCATCACTCTGATTTGTTTCATCTCTAGCTTCTCGAATTTAGTTATCCCTCTGAATCTGCATTAACTCCTCAATTTCAATATCCTCCTTTCTTTTACGGTTGCTAAGTTCACTTGATTCATAAAATATGACACACACTCTCCTTGTAACACCCCAACTTTTTTAAACGCGTAAATTAATTCGTATATTAGTGGAAAGACAAAGAGGGTGAGTAATAAATTAAGAATGATGTGGTATGTCATATTTTAAGTGTTCAAGGGTTGTATCTCAAGTTTTGAAGTAAAGTAAGTCGTAAAATAAAAGTGGGTGAAAGTTATCGTAAGTTCCTTTTTAAAGAATTCTCTGAAAGTTGGGTCAAATGTGTCGGAAGTTTTCTCCCAATCTATAACGAGTTATGGGGTCCACGACCCATTACATCGAAAGTCTACGAATCTAGTTTCCAACACATCAAATGGTTTGTTCATACGACTTCAATATAGAGAGATATTCGCGTTTCTGTGAGAGGGCGCAAGCAGGCACGTGAGGTGGGTCCCCTAAGTCGGTGGAAGCTTATAAGATAGCTTCTTCTTCATTTTTCTTCATTCCAAATCATGAGAAACCCACGAAAATCAGAGAAATACTCCTTAAATTATCCTTGTGTGTTCATGATCTCTTTTTGGCCTCTTATAAAAAATTGCCCTACGTCGCGAGCTCATCGTTTTGGTATAATTTTCACGGCAAATTGAGCGGTGTAGCTCCGTGGAGGTTGTGGATGTAGGGTTTTTTTTGCAGTGGAGTGATTGTATTCAAGTGTTCTGGTCATTTAAAGAAAGGTAGGAATCACCTTTTATCAGTTTACGGATACCTTAGGTCTTGGCTTGTAGTTTACGATATGAATCCGTATCGATTGTCGATTGTCATAGTAATTATTATCCTTAATTACTGATTGATTTTACCTTTTTCTTTCGTGTTGCAGTGATGTGGACAGAGGTATTTTCAGCATAATATTATAAAGGAAAAGGTATGTCAAGGCTATTCCCTTCGTTCGTCATATTTTCTTAGAGCTTGGGAGTGATATAGTTGGGTAGTTAATGTTGGTGATCTTGTAGATGTAATTGAGAATGGTTGGCTGATTGAGTGGTTATAAACCCTTATTATAGGGACTCCTAATCTGTAAAGAACGACCTTGAGTTAGGAATGACTTGGAAACTATATATATATAAATATATATATTGTTTATAGCTAAATTGTTCACATTTAGCTTATTCAATAGTTTGTTGTCGCCCTTGGGGCTATTGTGGTCAGTTGTTGAGCTATGAACAACCTATGGGGGCTATGATGTTGTCTAATAGGACTATGTTATTGCCTTAGAGGGCTATGTGTTGCCTACGGGGCTATATTGATGCGAAAGAGTTTATGTATTTCCTACGGGGCTATTTTGACGCCAAAGAGGGCTATGAGTTGCCTACAGAGCTATGTGCAGCCGAAAGAGCTATGATGTTACCTAAGAGGGCTATGCGCTGCCTACGGGGCTTTATCGTTGTGAAAAAGGGTTATGTAAATTGATTTGGCACCTTCTAGGCTTATGGGGACCTAGGTATGTGGTATGTTTTTTGTACCTATCGAGCTTATGGTGGCTTGGTTAGGTTGTTGATTGATCATTATTGTAGTTTTTAGATTCAGTAGTGGGTTAGCATGCTTATCTAAATTTGATTTCCTTACCTGATTGTTTTTGGTATATTATGATACTTGCTCATTTAGTCTATAACGTTTCATACTCTATACATTATTTTGTACTGAAGCCCCATTGCCTGGGGGCACTGCATTCATGTATGCAGGACCCGACAAACGACCCTGTAGACCCCCTCTACTACAGGATTGACTTCTATCTGGTTGGCTAGCCCCTTTCTTCCGGAGCAGCCAGAGTTGGGAGGTTTGTTAGCTTTTGTTGTTTATATTTTTATGGGTAGGCTTGGGCCCTGTCCCGCCAATATTTACCACTCTTAGAGGCTTCCAGACTAGTGTGTGGGGTGTACAACTACTTTATGGCCATGCTGGCTTAGTTTGTTGGTTTGCTGATGCTTGCTAGTTGTTTGATGTATTGTATTGATATATACCAGCTTTCAGTTTCGCTATAGAGATCATGGTGTCCTCGATGGCCCAATCAGGACTTCTATGCTCGTTGGCTATTTCTTTATATAAACTCTTGGGAGTAGCTTTTTCTTTTATAGATCAGTTGACAGGGGCCTTTCCGGCCGAGGGCTTACTTTTAAGCCGAGATATGCTTGTTTGTTTTTTTGATTGCGTGTTAGTTGCAAATGGTTCAGTAGGGTCGGCTCGGGCCTAAGTTCTGGCATTAGGAGCCAGTTGCGCCCCTTGAGTTTGGGGCGTGACAAACTTGGTATCATAACAACGTCGTATCCAAGGGAGTCTGCAAGCCGTGTCTAGTAGAGTCTTGTTTATAAATATGTTGTGCACCACATTCGATAAGCAAGAAAGTACCAGATATGTTAGATATGGCTGCAGTTGTGCATGGATTAAAGATCTGGAGTCACTACTTGTTTGGTGTTAATGATGACATCTTCACAGATCATAAAAGCCTTCAATATATCTTTAGACAAAAGGAGTTAAATCTGCGACAACGTCGATGGCTTGAGTTACTCAAAGTCTACGACATGGATATTTTATATCATCCAGGAAAGGTGAATGTGGTAGCCGATGCCCTCAGTCAATGGTCTATGGGTAGTTTATCCTATTTAGGTGTTGAGAAGCGTGAGCTAGTATGAGAGCTTCATCAATTAGCTAGCTTAGGAGTAAAATTGTTAGAGGCAGACGACAGTGGAGTCACAATTCAGGACACAACTGTATCATCTCTAGTTGTGGAGGTAAATCCCTAGCTTAGAGTAGCTCAGAGCCAAGCCTCAGGATCAGTAGTCTGTAGCAATTAATATAGCAGGAGATGGAGACCTCAGATATAGTGGTCGATTGTGTGTTTCGGATGTTACAGGACTTCAACATCAGATTATGGAAGAGGCACGTCATTCTCGCTATTCTATTCACCCTGGTTCGACGAAGATGTCCCATGATATTAAGGAGATTTATTGGTGGCACGAGATGAAGAAGGACGTTGATGAGTGTGTGGCACATTGTCCTAACTGCCAACAGGTGAAGGTTGAGCACCAAAAGCCCGCTGTGCTAGTCCAGGAGATAGCCATTCCTTTGTGGAAGTGGGAAGCAATTAATATGGATTTTGTTACAGGGTTACCTCGATCGCGTCGTTAGTTTGACTTTATTTGGGTAATTGTTGACAGACTAACAAAATCAGCCCACTTCTTACAAGTCAAGACAACTTTTACGAATGAAGACTATGTAGGGCTTTATATTAGAGAGATAGTTAGGCTACACGGTGTCCCAATATCTATTATCTCCGATAGAGAAGCACAATTTACCGCCAACTTTTGGAAGTCCTTCGAGAAAGGACTGGGGACACAGGTTAATCTTAGTACAACCTTTCACCCTCAAACAGATAGCTAGGCTGAGCGTACAATTTTGACACTCGAGGATATGTTACGGGCGTGCGCGCTAGACTTCAAGGGAAGTTGGTATGACCACTTGCCTCTTGTTGAGTTTGCATACAACAATAGTTATCATTGCAACATCGGGATGATACTTTATGAGGCTTTGTATGGGTGAAAATGTAGGTCCCCCATTGGATGGTTCGAGGTAGGTGAGTCAAGGTTGATTGGACCCGACTTAGCACAGCAGACAGTGGAGCAGGTTAAGCTCATTCAGGAGATGTTGCTAACAGCTCAAAGCCGACAGAAGTCATACTCAGATATGCGACGAAGGGACTTAGAATTTTGTGTCGATGACTGGGTATTCTTAAAAGTCTCGCCTATGAAGGGTGTTATGAGATTTGGCAAAAGAGTCAAGCTTAGTCCAAGATTCATTGGGCTATATCGGATCCTCCGGAGGGTAGAACGAGTGGTTTATGAGTTAGAATTGTCTTCAGGGCTAGAATCTGTTCATCCAGTTTTCCATGTATCGATGCTACGAAAGTGCGTAGGAGACCCTTATCGGGCTGTCCTAGTTGAGGATGTTCAAATCACAGAGGATTTGTCCTACGAGGAAACTCCAGTTTCCATATTAGATCGATAGGTCCGTAAATTGAGGACCTAAGAGGTGGCTTCGGTTAAAGTATTGTGGAGAAACAACAATAGAGAAGAGGTGACCTGGGAAGCTGAGGATTACATGAGGTCCAAATATCCTCACTTGTTTCATACCCCAGGGTGATGGCATATCAATTTATATTGGTGCAGTGGGGGTAAGATACGTATCAAATTTTTTATATTATTGCTTATTATTATGGTTGTCGTCGTTGTATTTTTTGCTCGCACTATTAATACGAATCTATAGTGCTTAGCTATTTTTGTCATACTGTGAGACAACTAGGTTAAAAATTTATGTGTTTCAGGTTCTGGATAGTCACATTCACAAAGGATACTTTGTCTAAATTGTGGTAACTCCTAAGGACCTAACCGTGTGACTCAGATTTTTCATTCGAGGACGAATGTTTCTAAGAGGGGAAGGATGTAACACACCAACATTTTTAAATGCCTAAATTTATTCGTACATTCGTGGAAAGACAAAGAGGGTGAGTAATAAATTAAGAATGATGTGGTATGTCATATTTTAACTGTTCAAGGGTTGTATCTCAAGTTTTGAAGTAAGGTAAGTTGTAAAATAAAAGTGGGCAAAAGTTATCTTAAGTTCCTTTTTAAAGATTTCTCTTAAATTTAAGTCAAATGTTTCGGAAGTTTTCCCCCAATCTATAATGAGTTATGAGGCCCACGACCCATTAAATGGAAGGTCTACGAGTCTAGTTCCAACGCACCGAGCGGTTTGGTCATATGACTTCAGAATAGAGATATATTCACGTTTTTGCGAGACTGCGCAAGAAGGAACGTGAGTTGGGTCCCCTAAATCGGTGGAAGGTTATAAGATAGCATCATCTTCATTTTTCTTCATTCCAAATCGTGAGAAACCCACGAAAATCAGAGAAATACTCCTTAAATCATCCTTGTGTGTTCATGATCTCTTCATGGTCTCTTATCGAAAATTGCCCTACGTCGCGAGCTTGTCGTTTTGGTATAATTTTTACGGTGAATTGAGCGGTGTAGCTCCGTGGAGGTTGTGGCAGCAGGGTTTTTTTTTTTGTAGTGGAGTGATTCTATTCAACTGTTTTGGTCATTTAAAGAAAGGTAGGAATCACCTTTTATCAGTTTATGGATACCTTAGGTCTTGTATTGTAGTTTACGATAGGAATCCGTATCGATTGTCGAATTGTTGTAGTGATTTTTATCCTTAATTACTGATTGATTTTACCTTTTTTTTAGTGTTTTAGTGGTGTCGATAGAGGTATTTTCAGCAAAAATTATAAAGGAAAAGGTATGTTAAGGCTATCACCTTCATTCAACATATTTCGTTAGAGCTTGGGAATGATAAAGTAGGGTAGTTAATATTGGTGATCTTGTAGATGTAATTGTGAATGGTTTGCTGATTGAGTGGCTATAATCCCTCATTATAGGGACTCATAATCTGTTAAGAACAACCCTGAGTTAAGAATGACTTGGAAACTATATATATATATATTGTTTATAGCTAAATTGCTCACCTTTAGCCTATTCAATAGTTTGTTGTCACCCTTGGGGATACTGTGGTTCGTTGTTGAGCTATGAACAACCTATGTGGGCTATGATGTTGTCTAATAGGACTATGTTATTTCCTAATAGGGTTATGTGTTACCCATGGGGCTATATTGATGCCAAAGAGTGTTATGTGTTACCTACGGGGCTATTTTGGTGGCAAAGAGGGCTATGTGTTGCCTACAGAGCTATGTGATGCAAAAGAGGGCTACGTGCAGCCCATAGAGCTATGATGTTGCCTAAGAGGGCTATGTACTTCCTACAGGGCTATATCATTGCCAAAAAGGGATATGTGACTTCTTACAAAGACAAGGGGCTACCAATAGGGTTATGTAGATTTATTCGGCACCTTCTGGGCTTATGGGGGCCTAGGTAGGTGGTAAGTTGTTTCTACATACCGAGCTTATGGGGGCTTAGTTAGGTTGCTGTTTTCTCATTATTGTGCTTGTTTAGATTCAGTAGTGGGTTACCATGCTTATCTAAATTTGATTTCCTTACCTGATTGGTTTTGGTATATTATGATACTTGCTCATTTAGTCTATAGCCTTTCATACTCTATACATTATTTTGTATTGACGCCCCATTGCCTGGGGGCGCTGAATTCATGTATGCAGGACCCGTCAGACGACCCAGTAGACCTCTTCAGCAACATGATTGACTTCTATCTGGTTAGCTAGCCCCTCTCTTCCGGAGCTGCTAGAGTTGGGAGGTTTGTTAGTGTTTGTTTTATATATTTTTATGGGTAGGCTGGGGCCTTGTCCTGTCAATCTTTACCACTTTTAGAGGCTTGCAGACGAGTGTGTGGGGGTGTACAACTACTTTATGGCCATCCTGGCCTAGTTTGTTGGTTTGCTGATGCTTGCTAGCTGTTTGATGTATTGTATTGATATATACCATCTTTCAGTTTCGCTATTGAGATCATGGTGGCATCAATGGCCCAATCAGAACTTCTATGCTAGTTGGCTATTTCTTTATATGAACTCTTGTAGCTGTTTCTTTTATAGATCTGTTAACGGGGGACTTGCCTGCCGAGGGCTTCATTTTAAGTCGAGATATACTTGTTTGTTTTCTTGATTGCGTGTGGCTGCCATACGCTAGTAGAAAATGTTTCAGCAGGGTCAGCTCGGGCCTGAGTTCCGACATTAAGAGCCAGTTGCTCCCCTTGAGTTTGGGGCGTGACAAACTTGGTATCAGAGCAACGTCGTATCCTAGGGAGTCTGCAAGCTGTGTCTCGTAGAGGCCTGTTTATAAATGTGTTGTGCACCACATTCGATAAGCAAGAAGCTACCGGGCATGTTAGAATGACTATCCTTCTTTTGCTCACCTCGTGCTATAGAGTGGTGTCTTAAGGGTTGAGGTTTCTTGCTTAGTTGATACTTCTATGCAGATAAAGATGGCTGACACTGGATAGACCATAGTTAGCCAGGGGCTAGATATAGCTGCAGGCGAGGGTTCCAGCAAGGTACCACAGGTGGAGGTAGCCCATTGTGAGACCTTGGGGGGACATCTTCTTAGCTCCCTATAGCTTCTTCACCGCTTCAGGAGCCTCCGAGGGCTACAGGACTTCCGGCTCCACCAGCAGTACCACCTCTAGTTCTTCCTATTCCATCTGATCAGGATTTCAGGAGTGTAGTATATATGTTAGCACAGTTAGTAGCTGCACAGCGCCAGCCAGTTGTGCCAGATGTTGCCGGACCTTCTGAAAGGCCCAGAAGTTTGAGAGTTCGTGAATTTTTTGCCTTGAATCCTCTATAGTTCACAAGGACAGATCGCAGAAAGGACCCTCAGCACTTTGTTGATTAGCTTCATAGGATCTTCAGAGTTTGCATGCCTCAGCAATTGAGTCAGTTGAGTTAGCAGCATTTCGATTGCGTGATGTTGCAGTATTTTGGTACGAAAGTTGGGAGAGATCTAAGGGAAAAGATGCATCTCTACCCACTTGGGATAGCTTAACAGAAGCTTTCATGGATCACTATTTGCCTTGAGAGATTAGGGATGGCTGGGTGGACCAGTTTCTGAACCTCCGACTGGGTAGCATGACTGTCCGAGAGTACGGGCTGAGATTTGATTCATTCGCTAGATATACACGAGCATTTGTTGATACGATGCATTACAGGGTGCGTAGAATTGTGGGAGGGCTTGACTCAGTCTATATCGACACTTGTTCTACCACTGCACTAAATGATAATATGGATATCTTATGAATTTAGGCCTTTGCAAAGGCATACAGGATCGCCGACAGCTACAGTATATGAGTGAGAGAGTCGAGAGAGAGAGATAGAAGATGGCTAGGCCCGCTAGTTTACAGGGAGATTCTCAGGGTGGTCGCAGACCTCGACATTCTATTAGGCCACCTGGACCTCCACCATAGCAATTCCAGGGTAGTAGATTTGATCGTCAGGGACAGTCAAGCCCAGGTGAGGGTTCTCGAGCATCAGGCTCGCAGCAACAGAGGGGTTCAGACCAGGCTAGGACATCCCTGCCGCATACGGCTATTTGCAATAGGATGCATTTCGGGAGGTGTAGACAGGGATCCATAGATTGTTATTCTTGTGGACAGGAGGGGGATGGGTGGAGAAACTGCCCTACCATAGGTCAGGGTAGTATAGGTCAGTCGACCAGGTCAGCAATAGGTTTCTCCTCATGACTTTCTTCCTGCTCAGAATCACTAGAGGCATTTCCTCATGCTGCGAAGGCTTTTTTTACGACTTGATCAACATGAGCCTTCCTTTTAGCATGGTCAGGGACCTGGTACCTTCACCGTGGTTTGAAATCCTGAACTTCTTGCTTTTGGCTCTAAAAATCTCTGATGAAGTGGCCAGGCTTTCCACATTTGCGACATACATCCTTTATATTAGCCATTCTGCTGGTGGTTCCTTTCTTCTGGAATCCTCCATGCTTTTTGACGATCTTCTAAAATCTCCTAGTCAGATAGGCCATCTTATCATCATCTTCAGATGCATTAATTTGAGACATTTTTTAATGCAACAGATTTTTCCCTTTTCCCTCCTTCACCGATAAACCCTGTCGCCTGTTCAACTACTAGGTCTGCAAGTCTATGATCAGTTCATCCATGGTAAGGACTTTTAGGTCCATGGCCTTAGTGATTGCATTCACTTTGCTTTCCCAAGACTTGGGAAGAACTCTAAGAACCTTTGGAACTTGTTTGTTTGGGTGAATGGGTTCACCAAGATATCTTAGTTCATTTTTTATGGAAGTGAACCTTGTATGCATCTCATGAATGGTTTCACCTTCCTTCATGTTGAAGTTCTCGTACTAGGTTGTCAACATGTCTACTTTAGACTCCTTTACTTGGGTGGTTCCTTCGTAGGCTGCTTTTAAACCGTCCCAAATTTCTTTTGCAGTCTCACATGCCGAGATTCTGTTGTATACATCTGTGCCAATCCCACAAACCCGCAACTTCTTGGATTTATTTTTCTTCGCTATTTTCTTCTGGTCAGCCTTATCATATTCTCTTCTAGTCTTTGGAATCACCTTCGTAAGTTCTCCTTGTTTTACACCCTTGGTTGGAATGTGTGGTCCATCAAAAATAACGTCCTACAACTCAGTGTCTTCTGCATTGATGTAATCATGCATTCATGTCTTCCACTATCTATAGAATTGTCCTTTGAAGCGGGGTGGACGGGTGGTAGACTGTCCTTTCTCTAGACTCGGTGGAGCAGCCATTCACTTAGGATTTTTCTTCTCTTGGTGTTAACCAGATAGAGAAGTCGCAGCTCTGATACCACTTGTTGGAATGTATGTGTCCACTAACTATGATGGGACCAGGTCCTTTAGACAGTTTTGATGCACAAAAGTAAATACAAAAAGTAAAAAGAACACACAATACTTTACGTGGAAACCTCCTTACTCAAGGGAGTAAAACCACGACATGTCTCACAGAATTTTCAAACTGTTGTCACTAATCTTCTCAAGCAAAAGTGAAACACAGTTTACAACCACACAATGAGATTGACCTCCTAATATTAATACTAAGTAATACAACATATTACTTAATGAGCCTAAGCAATGCCTACATTTCCCACTATACTAACCCTCACTGATTAATATAGACTTTTGACCATAAGACACAAAGTTGCCCTCAACTATGTTCTTACAATGATTCACACAAGGTTTTGAAACGTTTCTAACCGAAGTTAAACAAATCCTACAAGTAAAGCATAAATACAAGCAATCAAAATAACAACATATTCAGGAAGCAAATCTTCAGTCTATGAGGTCCCTTGTTATTTTTTTGAAGCTTGAATTTTCTCTCTTTGAATGAATGAGTTGATATGTTGTTTGTCATGTTGAATATATAAACCATAAAGAATTATTAATCATTGGACAAACAACCACATCCATTTTGATTGGTTCAGTATGTTGACGACCTCACCAATATTTGACAAGACAACTTTCCAACTGTATAGCACATTGCCCTGAATGAAACACTCTGCAGACAGAAGACCGGGTCCCTGCATTTGTGAGGATCATCAAAACATCTGGAAACCGTAAGACTTATCACGCCCCAAATTCTAGGACTTATTTCCTATGAATCTACGTCTTCAATTTGCATTGTGGAACATTTTTAATACGTCCCGCTCTGATATTCGCCCCAAATTTTTTTTTTGAAAACATTGATACAAAAGTATATGTGTTGTCAGTTAAAACATGAATTCTAAGGTACTTCTTCTGGTTGGGAGTGTTTAATGTGGACTCTGAATGTCACGACCCGAGGCTACCCCCGAGACATGGACACGAGGCCTAGGATCACAAGTGACCCCAATCTAACCCTACTGGAATAATGATAAGACATAATCATAACACTATTAGTCCAAATGACATAACTACTAATTCATAATGACCATACCAAATTCTGAAGGCTATCTTCGAAATGCCACTATCTCTGATTCTAAGATGAAGATAACCGGATCTGAGGTCTATCTTTGAGAAATGACTAGCACCCTGAAGTTGGTCAAAAAAGTCATCAATCCTAGATATGGGATACTTCTTCTTGATTGTAACCTTGTTCAACAGCCTATAGTCAATGCACATTCTGAGAGAACCATCTTTCATCTTTACGAACAACACTGGTGCACTCCATGGTGAAACTAGGTCTGATGAAGCCCTTATCTAGAAGGTCTTTCAACTGCTCTTTCAATTCCTTAAGCTCTGCTAGAACCATTCAATAAGGAGGAATAGAGATAGGCTAGGTATTTGGAAGGGGATCAATTCTAAAGTCGATTTCCCTTTCGGGAGGAACTCCAAGAAGATCTTCTAGAAACACTTCTGGAAACTCGTTCACTACAGGAACTGACCCAAGATTTAGGGTTTCGGAGCTTGAATACTTAAACCAAACTAGATGATAGAGATAACTCTTACAGATCATGTTTTTGGCCTTTAGTAAGAAATGAAACAACCCATAGGCGCTGAGCTACTACCCTTCCATTCTAAGATTGATTCATCTGGAAACTGAAGATGAACAATCCTAGTTCTACAATCGACTGAGGCATAACAAGAATGTAACTAATCCATGCCTAGAATGACATCGAAGTCTAACATTTCTAACTCTACAAGATCTGGTGTGGTGACTTTCTGAGAGACTGTGACAGGGCAATTTATGTATACCCGTTTAGCTATAACTAGATCACCGACTGGAGTAGAGACTGAGAAGGGTTCTAAGAGAGTTTTTGGGGTAATAATAAATTTGACCGATCTATAGGGAGTTAAAAAATACAAAGTAGCCCCTGGTTCTAACAATTCATAAACATCAACATCAAAGACTGGTAACGTACCAGTGACTACATCAGGAGAATCTTCCTGATCTTGGCGAGCTTGAAGAGCATATAACCTGTTTTGGCGTTGTCCGCTACTTGTACCAGATGAGTTACCCTGTTGAGTCGGGCAACCTGTTGGCGATGTTGAAGTTGTAGACTTAGCTCTACCATTATTACCTCCTTGACCTTGTCTAGAAGGACAATCTCTCAACCTGTGACCTGATTGAACACACCTAAAGCATTCTTCCTTTGCTGCAAGGCACTTGCCCGGATGCTTCTTACCACACTTAGGACAAGTTGGGTAGGTTTTGGTACCTGAAAAACTTACTTGAGTCTTAGAGCCTGATGCTCTTCCTTTCTGATCTTGTCTGAACATGGAGGATGGAACACTAGCTGATGAAGGTGTTGGAGTCAAAGACTTTTGCTGAAACTGCGAGTGATTTCCACCACCCGATTTCTGTTGAGAATAGTCATAGTTGCTTGTCCTAGCTTTCTTACTCTCCTTAGGCATTTCCCTAAGCTTATCACCCTCAACTTGCTGAGCATGAGTCATGAGCCTAGAGATGTTCATATCTCTCAGCAACATAGCATTTCTGCACTCTATTTTCACCAAGTCTGACACTCCATATAGAAACTTATTCATCTGAACCCTGTAATCAGAAACCATGTGAGGAGCATATCTGGAGAGTTGGGTGAACTTGACCCCATACACTTAGACAGTCATAGACTCCTACCTCAAATTCATGAATTCCTGAGCCTTTGCCTCTCTCAAGAGATGGGAAAAACCTATCCAGAAAGGTTTCGCTAAAGCAACCCTAAGTGATAGGAGCTACATCCGTACCTCTGTTCTCCTTCCACTGAGTATACCAGATATGAGCTACATCCTTTAAGTTGATATGATTCTAACTCAACTCGAACATTCCCAGTTACTTGCATCACTTCAAAGATCTTCCTGACCTCATCAATGAAGTTTTACGGATCTTCTCCAACTTGCGATCCTACGAACTCTAGAGGATTCATCCTAACAAAATCTCAAATTCTAATTGTAGCTGACTCAACATTATCATTTGCTTGAACTGGAGCCTGCTGATTGTTCTGGGTGGCCACACTCTGCGTCTACATCTGAATGGCATTCCTGAATTCTGCATTTGAGAGTTCCTTATCTGGGACTGGAAGAGCTGCGTTTGATTTCCTGGCTTTAGCTCTAAAAAGAGGCATGATCTGAAACATAGAACGTCAAGTTAGAATGAAATTAGATCACATATTATGCACGATAAGAGTAACAAAAAACTAAATATTTTTTCCTAAAATATTATGTAGACTCCCTCTCATTAGATGTGGTGCGCACTGCACACCCATGAAAATGACTCTACCTAGTGCGACTTTTCAGTCATCCTAGGACACTTAAACCTAGGGTTCTAATACCAAGTTTGTCACGCCCCAAGGCTACCCCCTAGACGCAGATACGGGACCTCGGATCACGAGTGAACCCAAGCTAACCCTGCTAGCATAATCATAAGCATACTAAAGATAAACTAAATAATAAAACTATGCGGAATCTAAATCATCAGAGATACTAAAAATGATGGGGAATACTAATATACTGTCAGAATATATGAAAGCTGAGAGTTTGAATACAAAAGAGAAATCAAACTCTAAAACTAAAGCTGAAACTAACTATGTCTAAAATAAGCCTCTAAGCTAACTAGAAATGTTGGGACATGACCCAACCAGATCTAGAAAAATTGAAACTAAAGCTCAAAGTGATAAAGATAAATATGTCACTAGTACTCGAAGAATAAGGACTCACCACTGATGTTACTGAACTGAAGATTAGGAACCGATCTATGCGTGATCTGACTGCTAGGGACCTGGACCTATATCACAAGAAGATGTAGCGTAGAGTATGCATCATTACTTGAAAGGTACTGAACATGAGGGACAAAATAAAGCTGAAATAAACATATAATTGAACAAACAATAAAGCAAGAGCATATTCTGAACATGATATAAATACTGAATACAGAGCTTTCTAAATCCAATGACCAATTTATAACATGCTGAAACTGAATACTGACTATACTGAAATGTGGTCAATGCAATGTAGTGTGACTGAACTGTAGGAGCTAGTAATAACCGATAATAAAACCACATGAGCTAAATATGGAGTAGGATGTATACTCCCCATCGAGAGGACCTAATATACCCGGCCGAAGGTATAGAGGCATGCTGGCATGATCACAAAATGATTCCCATAAAGGGGACTTGCAATCTACATGGCTTTTACTTCTGGGGACTATTTGGGTACGCTGAAGCCTAGTCCAACTGGGTATTATACTACTCCCAATAGATTAAATGATTAACACATTATGACTAAATTACTGTAATATATTGGATAGCTCAAAACTGACATCCAAACTGAGAATGAACATCAATAACTAATAATGACACATTCAAAAATTGAGGCATGTATATCAGAAATAACTGAAATATATGGCCTAGCATGTCTAATTCAAGAACTAAAGGACTACATAGCTAGGGTTCTGAAATTCATGCAAGAAACCAAGTAATAACATATCTGGTTTGGAACATTTAGATAACTAATTCATGATAATCTGTTGAAGTTCTAGAAACCCTTGGTCTAGTCATGATAAGGGAATCAAGAAGATGATTGAAATCTAGGGACCTAATGGGCGAAAGGAACCCACAAGTGAAATACCACATACTTGGTGACGTATTCCAGGGGGAAATCTTTCGATTTCGGGGCTAGAACTGATGGAATCTTGCTGCGTTCTTGAATAAGGGTTCTTTGCCTCTTTTCTCCTCTTACGCTCTAATTTCTCTAAGTTTTGATTAATGATTTGACTTATGTAAGTTCTAGTGATGTTTCTAGGCTTAAACTGTCTAAAACCTCATAATTTAGGGTCTAAACGACGTAGCTTAGGGGTCCATCGAAATAAGAAAGGACCGAAAGACCCCCGACTTAACTGTTGTCGAAGTGACTGACAGACAGGACTCACAGACTGTTGGTCGACTGATGGTCCGTACTGGTCGACTGTCAGTCCCGACTGAAGGCTGAAATCTGGGGCATCGATCCATGGAAATGGACCAGGTCCATGACGTGACCTAGGGATTGTGGGTTAACACTTAGCCAAATTTTTGGACTAAGTTCTAGGGGAAGTTTAAGGTGTGAAGCATGGACCTGCAGCACGAGCCGTGCGTGAGCCTAAGGTCCCTGGTTGGCGACCGTGAGTTGTACCTGCAACTTCTAGAAATCGGTTTTGAGGTTCGTTTTCGGATACGGGGTGTTACATTATCTCCCTCTTGGAAGCTTTCGCCCTCGAATGAAGACTAAACTAGCTGAAATGGAGGGACTGAGCTTCAAACCCTACACCAAAACATTGGAAACTGATTTCTGACTCAACTAAGTTCCATGAACATGCAAATACGCTTAAAATTCAAGTACAAACTGAAGGAACATGATATTAATATTGAATTTTTGCATGAATGACTGAAAAACTGAATAGGGACTATTACCTCAAGCTGTAGTGGAATCAGAAGGAAAGAGCTGAGGATACTTGGCATTCATGGCTGCTTCTCCTTCCGAAGTAGCTCCCTCTACGGACTGACTCCTCCACAAAACCTTGACTGAAGCGACTTCTTTGTTTCTCAAACTTCAAACCTGACGATCAAGGATTTAAACTGGTACCTCTTCATAAGTGAGACTATCCTTTACAGCTACACTTTTTAAAGGTACAATAGATACTGGATAACCCACACACTTCTTCAACAGCGAAATGTGGAAAATCGGATGCAATGCTGCTAGTATTTTTGGCAACTCTAACTCATAAGCAATTTTACCAATCCTTTTCAAAATCCTGTAAGGGCCTACATATCTAGGACTGAGCTTCCCTTTCTTTCCAAATCTCTTCACCCCTTTCATGGAGACACTTTCCGGAATACCCAATCATCCACTTGGAACTCTAGTTTCCTTTTCCTTACATCTGCATAAGATTTCTAGCGACTCTGGGTTGTCTTGAATCTATCTCTAATGAGTTTCACTTTCTCTATAGCATCATGGAATGAATATGGTCCTATCAAGGCTGCTTCCCCTACTTTAAACCAACCAACAGGAGATCCACATCTACGTCCATACAATGCCTTATAATGGGCCATCTGAATGCTGGAATGGTAACAATTATTGTAGGCGAACTCTATAAGAGGAAGGTGATCATCCCAACTACCCTTGAAGTCGATCACACAAGGTCTAAACAAGTCCTCTAAGGTCTGAATGGTACGCTCTGCTTGGCCATCCGTCTGCGGATGAAATGTTGTGCTAAGGTTAACCTGAGTATCAAGACCTTTCTGAAATGACTTCCAAAAATGAGAGGTAAACCAAGGACCTCTATCTGAGATGATAGACAAAGGAACCCCATGAAACTTCACAATCTGATTAATGGAAAGCTTGGTGTAGTCCTCCGTCGAATTTGTAGTCTTGATGCCAAAAACTGTGAAGACTTAGTAACTCTATCGACTATCACCCAAATAGATTCATGATGTCTATGAGTATGAGGTAAACCTGTGATGAAGTCCATATTGATCACTTCCCACTTCCAAGTAGGAATGTCAATCTCTTGAGTCATACCTCCTGGTTTCTGATGTTCTACATTGGTTTGCTGGTAATTAGGGAACTTAGCCACAAAATCCGCTATATCTCTTTTCATACCATTCCACTAATAGACTTTCTGCAGATCGCGGTACATCTTAGTGGCACCTGGATGAACAGAATATCTGGAGTTATGGGCTTCTGCAAGAATCTACTGTCTCAACTCACCCAACTTAGGAACACATAATTGACCCTGTTAGCGAAGTACACCATCTCCCACTTGGGAAAAAACCTCAACTCTCTGCTGGTGGATTGCACCCTTTATTTCAAGCAATATCGGATCACTGTATTGCTTCTCCTTAACCTGCACTACCAGTGAAGATTCTTCCCCATTCTTAACAATTACACCACCATCTGATATGCTCATTAGACGAACTCCTAGGCGAGAAAGTGTGTGAATATCTCTTGCTAGTTGCTTTCTTTCTTCCTTAAAATGTGCTAGACTACCCATAGATAGTCTACTAAGAGCATCTGCTACTACAATGGCCTTGCCAGGATGGTAATGCACACTCATATCATAATCCTTGAGGAACTCTAGCCATCTGTTCTGGCGAAGATTCAACTATTTATGGGTGAACACATACTGAAGGCTCTTCTGGTCTGTGAACACATCTACGTAAACACCATACAAGTAATATCTCCAAATCTTAGTGCGAACACCATGGCTGCAAGCTCGAGGTCATGAGTCGGTTCTTCTCATGCACCTTAAGTTATCTAGATGCATAAGCTATAACCTTACTTTACTGCATCAACACACAACCTAGGCCGATTCTAGAAGCATCACAATGTATAACATAACCATCTAACCCCTCTGGTAGAATCAAAACAGGAGATGTAGTTAACTTAGTTTTCAGTTCTGCAAAGCTTTTCTCACAATCATCTGACCATTGAAACTTGACCTTCTTCTGAGTCATCTTAGTCAATGGAGAGGCTATGGATGAGAATACTTCCATGAACCTTCTGTAATAACCCGCTAGACCCAATAAACTTCTGATATCTGTAGGAGAAGTAGGTCTGGGCCATTGTTTCACTGAGTCTATTTTCTGAGAATTCACTCGAATCCCTTCACTAGGCACTATATGCCCTATGAAGGCAACTGACTGCAACCAAAACACATATTTTCTAAATTTAGCGAATAACTGGCGGTCCTTGAGAGTTTGCAGAACAAACCCCATAAATGACTCGCATGTTCTTCCACATTTCTAAAATAAATGAGGATGTCATCAATAAAGATGATAACAAACAAGTCCAAATACTGCTTGAACACTCTATTCATCAAATCCATGAAAGCTGCAGGAACATTTGCTTGTCCAAATGACATAACTATGAATTCATAATAACCATACGGAGTTCTGAAGGCTATCTTTGGAATGTCACTATGTCTGACTTATCACCGGATCTGAGGTGTATCTTTGAGAAATGACTAGCACCCTGAAGTTGGTCAAACAAGTCATCAATCCTAGGAATAGGGTACTTAGTCTTGATTGTGACCTTGTTCAAATGCCGATAGTCAATGCACATTTCTGATAGAACCATCTTTCTTCTTTACGAACAACACTGGTGCACCTCATGGTGAAATACTAGGTCTGATGAAGCCCTTATCTGGAAGGTCTTTCAACTGCTCTTTCAATTCCATAAGCTCTACTGGAGCCATTATGTAAGGAGGAATAGAGATAGGCTAGGTAGCTGGAAGGAGATCAATTCCAAAGTCTATTTCCCTTTCGAGAGGAACTCGAAGAATATCTTCTGGAAACTCATTCACTACAGGAAATAACTCAAGAGTTGGGGTTTCAGAGATTGAATCCTTAACCTGAACTAAACGATAGAGATAACCCTTAGAGATCATCTTTTTGTCCTTAAGGTAAAAACTGAATCGATCCATAGGAGCTAAGCTACTACCCTTCTATTCTAAGATTGATTAGTCTGGAAATTAAAAACGAACAATCCTAGTTCTACAATCGACTAAGGCATAATAGGAATGTAACCAATCCATGCCTAGAATGACATCGAAGTATACCATTTCTACTTCTACAAGATCTGCTGAGGTGACTTTCTAAGACACTGTGACAGGGCAATTTTTGTATACCCGTCTAGCTATAACTGGATCACCGACTGGAGTAGAGACTGAGAAGGCTTGTGAGAGAGTTTATGGGCTAATACTAAATCGCTATATAGGAAGTTGCAAAAGACGAAGTATCCCTGGATCTAACAATGTGTATACATCAAGATCAAAGACTCATAACGTACCAATGACTACATCAGGAGAATCTTTCTCATCTTGGCGAGTCTGAAAAGCATATAACCTGTTTTGGCGTAGTCCGCCACCTATTCCAGATGAGCTGCCCTACTTAGTCGGGCGACATATTGGCACTGCTAAAGTTGCATGTAGTCCTCACATGGTTCCTGATTCCAGGGCTCAGATGAATAAGTTTCTATATGGAGTGTTTGACTTGGTGAAAACATAGTGTAGAAAAGCTATGTTGCTGGGAGATATGAACATCTCTAAGCTTATTACTCATGCTCAGAAGGTTGAGGGTGATAAGCTTAGGGAACATGCTAAGGAGAGTAAGAAAGCTAGGACAGGCAGTTATGACTATTCTCAACAGAAATCGGGAGGTGGAAATCGCTCGCAGTTTCAGTAGAAGTCTTCGACTCTAGGACCTTCATCAACTAGTGTTCCATCCTCAAAGTTCAGGCAAGATCAGAAAGGTAGAGCATCAGGCTCTAAGACTCAAGGTAGTGTTTCAGGTACCAAAACCTACCCAACTTGTCCTATGTGTGGTAAGAACCATCTGGGAGAATGCCTTGCAGCAAATGAATGATGCTTTTGGTGTGGTCAGTCAGGTCACAAGTTGAGAGATTGTCCTTCTAGACAGGGTCAAGGAGGTAATAATGGTAGAGCTCAGTCATATCTTGAGAGTTGGGTGAACTTGACTCCAGACTCTTGAACAGTCATAGACCCCTACCTCAAATTCATGAACTCATGAGCCTTTGCCTCTCTCAACTCTCTTGGGAAAAACATGTCCAGAAAGGTCTCACTAAAGCAATCCCAAGTGATAGGAGTTACATCTGTACCTCTGTTCTCCTTCCACTAAGTATACCAGATATAAATTACATCCTTAAGTTGATACGATGCTAACTCAACTCGATCATTCCCAGTTACTTGCATCATTTCAAATATCTTCTTGACCTCACCAATGAAGTTTTACAGATCTTCTCCAACAGGTGATCCTAAGAACTCTGGCTGATTCATCCTAACAAAATCTCGAACTCTAACATTAGTTGACTCAACATTAGCATTTGCCTGAACTGGAGCCTGCTGATTGTTCTGGTTGGCCACACTCTGAGCCTACATCTGAATGGCATTCCTGATTCCTGCATTCGAGAGTTCCTAATCTGGGACAGGAAGAGCTGCGTTTGCGTTCCTGGCTTTAGCTCTACGAGGAGGCATGATCTGAAACATAGAACGTCGAGTTAGAATGGAATTAGATCACACCTTACGCACGATAAGAGTAACAAAAAAATGAAGATTTTTCCTAAAATATTATGTTGCCTCCCTCTCATTAGATGTGGTGCGCACTGCACACCCATGAAAATGACTATACCTAGTGCAGATTTTCAGTCATCCTAGGACACTTAAACCTAGGGCTCTGATACCAAGTTTGTCACGCCCCGAGGCTACCCCCTAGATGCGGATACGGGACCTAGGATCACGAGTGAACCAAAGCTAACCCTACTAGCATAATCATAAGCATACTAAATATAAGCTTAATAATAAAACTATGTGGAAGCTAAATCATAAGAGATACTGAAAATGATGGGGAATACCCATATACTGTCAGAATATATGAAAGTTGAGAGTTTGAATACAAAAGAGAAATCAAACTCTAAAACTAAAGCTGAAACAAACTATGTCTGAAATAAGCCTCTAAACTAACTAGAAATGTTGAGACATGACCCAACTAGATCTAGAAAAACTGAAACTAAAGCTAAAAGCGATAAAGATTAACTTGTCACTCGTACTGGAAAAATAAGGACTCACCATTGATGCTGCTGAACTGAAGATTAAGAACTGATCTATGCGTGATTTGACTACTGGAGACCTGGACCTACATCACGAGAAGATGTAGCGTAGAGTATGCGTCTGTACTTGAAAGGTACTGAACATGAGGGATAGAATAAAGCTGAAATAAGCATATAATTGAACAAACAATAAAGCAAGAGCATAATCTGAACATGATATATATATTGAGCTATCTAAATCCAATGACCAATATTTAACATGCTGAAATTGAATACTGACTATACTGAAATGTGGTCAATGCAATGTAGTGTGACTGAACTGTAGGAGCTACTAATAATCGATAATAAAACCACATGAGCTAAATGTGGAGTACGATGTATACGCCCCATCGAGAGGACCTAATATAACCGGCCAAAGGTATAGAGGCATGCTGGCGTGATCACAAAATGATTCTCATAGAGGGGACCTACAACCTACGTGGCTCGTAGTTCTGGGGACTATTCGGGTACGGTGAACCCTAGTCCAACTCGGTATTATACTACTCCCAATAAATTAAGTGATTAACACATTATGACTGAATTACTGTAATATACTGGATAGCTCAAAACTGACATGCAAACTGAGAATGAACATTAATAACTAATAATGACACAATAAAAAACTGAGGCATGTATATCTGAATTAACTGAAATATCTGGCCTAGCATGTGTAATTCAAGAACTAAAGGACTACATAGCTAGGGTTCTGAAATTCATGTAGGAAATCAAGTAATAACATATTTGATTTGGAACATTTAGATAACTAATTCATGATAATCTGTTGAAGTTCTAGAAACCCTAGGTCTAGTCATGATAAGGGAATCAAGAAGCTGACTGAAATCTAGGGACCTAATGGGCGAAAGGAACCCACTAGTGAAATCCCTCATACTTGGTGACGAATTCCATGGTGAAATCTTTTGATTTTGGGGCTGGAACTGATGGAATCTTGCTGCGTTCTTGAACTAGGGTTCTTTGCCTCTTTTCTCCTCTTACGCTCCAATTTCTCTAAGTTTTGATTAATGATTTTACTTAGGTAAGTTTTAGTTATGTTTCTAGGCTTAAACTGACTAAAACATCATAATTTAGGGTCTAAATGACATAGATTAGGGGTCCAACGAAATAAGAAAAGACCAAAAGATCCCCGACTTAATTACTGTCGGAGTGACTGACGAATGGGACTGACGGACCGTTGATTGACTGACGGTCCATGCTGGTCGACCGTTGTTCGCGACTGAAGGCTTAAATCTGGGGCGTCGATCCACGGACACGGACCATGGTCCGTGACCTGACCCACGTACTGTAGGTCTGGCCGTGGGTCAACACTTACCCAAATTTTTGGGCTGAGTTCTCGGAGAAGTTTCAGGTGTGGACCATGGACCACCAGCACAGGCTGTGGGTCACCCTACGGTTCGTGGGTGGCGACCATAAGTCACACCTGCAGCTTCTAGAAATCTTTTTTGAGGTTCTTTTCGAATATGGGGTGTTACACTCAATCCTACATGATAGCGACATTTTGATTAATGGACGTCATGTGGCATGTAACATCAACGACACAACCTTTAATCCTCCCCTTCACTTTATCTTTAGGCATTTCCTTTTTGTCCACCACCATTACCATTTTTAGCAATATAGTGCCTACTAGTTTAATTTATTTATCTAATATGAATATCGATTTTTTTATACTTACAAATTTGACCTTTGTTTGATGTTGATTTTTTTAAAAATTATTATTATTATTATCATTTATTTATTTATTTTGTTTGATTCAATTTCACCTTTGTAAATAACTCGTATTTCTCTTTTCTTGAAAATAAGCAGTCTAATGTTTAGTGCATTTTTGTGTGTCTTCCATGCACGTTTAATATTCTAAACTACAAAGTAACACTGTACTTAATACGTATTTGCACTACACCACGAACATTTAATAGATTAAAAGAGATCAAATAATTTTTGTCCGATCACAAGGAAAGATCTTCAATTTATAGATATCTAAAGTGTTAAAACAATTATTTTTTAATGGCACAATTTAGACATGTGTAGGTTTACTTAAACAACATGATATATAGTTCCTTCAAATAATGAACAAACTTTAACGGAAAAATAAAAATGCAATTGATATAGGGTTCTACTTTTACCGTCATAATTATGCTATTCTTTTGCTCCAATAGCAACCTAAACAAGCACATTCCACGGAGTACTTGCTACCTCCCATAAACATAGGGTAACTTTGCAACCAAGGATTAGGTAGATCAGAAAAAATCATCTAGCGCCTTTTCTTCCGGCTGAGATTTAGAACTTGCAATGTACTAGATTTAGCTGTAATGATCAAGAAAATAGCTTTATGAAAACCATTGTCCAAAATGTGAAGGATTAAAAGAATCCTATATGACATTAGAAATAGATTAGGGTATGAGCTGCCAAAAAATTCGTTAATGATAGTAAATTGAGCACTGAAGCAGGATTCTAGAAATACGAAAGACCAAACATATAGACATCATCATTAGAAAAAATGGTTGCACTTCAACAAATAACGGTAATATCTTGATATATCAGCCTAACAGAAAGGAAGACCAAAATAACACGCATTTTTAGCTTCATTAACTTTATGTTTTAATGATGACACTAATCCTAAATAATCTGTGCAGGAAAAAAAAAGACATCCAAAATCTTTGAAAAGAAAGCATAAATCTAAACACGGAAGGAAGTCACACACTACCAGAATTAAGGAAGATTGATAAATGATTGTACCAAAATCGAGGAGATTGACTCGCATAAAATTGAAATCAAGACGAGTCAGCAACCTACTAGAAGGAAATCACACTCTATCAGAATCAAGGAAGATTGATTTGCATAAAGGAATTGTAATCTTCCATGTCAAGGAGTTAACATTAGGCTATCTATCTAATCAGAAACATTCAATCTCTAAAGAAACCAAGGGGACTGGAATAGGAACCACATCGGTGATTTGAACAAGTATAAGAATCTTTGTATCAAGTGTGTCTTTTATTGATTTATGCCTTATATAATATGTTTTTTTATCTAATCGTCTAAACAGTAGGGTAGTTGACTTGAAAAATCAACAAATGTATGTATTTGTTTCCTAAAATAAATAATACTTATAGCAAGAGAACCACATTTGCACAAACTGAAATGTCTTTCTTAGATCCAGTTATTCAAGTCAAAGTAACAAATCAACACAAACAAGATGATGAGAAGGCAGAGAAGTTACCAGTGCTATCTGCACAACTTTCTTTTGTAAATGCATCTTGAATGCAGACTCCTTTCGTAAGCTGTTATAAATATCAAGTTGGTCATTCTGGTAACTGTAAACCTCAAATTAAAAAAATATAGCATCATAAGTAAAAAAAGTATAATTAATCAATCAGCTATACCTTTGCCTTGATTGATTCAATACAATGCAACAACTCTTTTCCACTTTTTTTTTAGCCGCACAAAATACAATTGCCAACATTCAAAATCTTTTCGATGTCAGCACGAGAAGCAACATATGTGATAATGTTTAAAAGCTTCAGAGCATGTGGAACCAAATCTTTCCTTGAATCACAACATTGAAATAATTACTGTGCATCCAAGTTGATGTTCCTCTGACTGTCCCAAACATGTAAGCTTGTAGAGCATAGTCTAGATGGGAAACATGTCCACATATGTAGCCATCTACTGTTGCTTTACATCGAATGTAACTGTACCCATCATAGTCCGAACTGATAGTTTAGCAGCAAAGGATACAACAACAATCTCGGCAAAAACCAGGCTCACTACAATAGATATCACAAAGCATGGCCGAAAAAGGATTTTCTACAGTTAAACTGCTACAGATTCTGTTACCAGCCATGCAAGTAATGGCTCTTATAGAAGAATCAGACAGTAAATAATGCAATTTTGTCCTTGAAGATGTTGTCCTCTCTTTCATATCTGAGTCAAAATCAATATTTAATTAAAAAGAAAACAAACTAGGCATCAAGTCAATAAAAAGATGTGGTAAGTGGTTTTTTTTAATTGATGCAAACAACCGAATAAATATCTACATGCTATATACCAAAGAGCCCTATCGAAGCTAACCTTTTGCGCTTAGAGATTGCTTCGAAGGGATCATTCAACTAAATGAGGCAAAAAGTTGGTTTATATCCATATCAGGATACTCAGACTGGAGATACTTTTTAACTGAAATCTTACTTCGAAAAACATTTTTCTTTCCACCTTTTGGAGCCTTAAAATGCTTCAGAAGATATAGATATCTATCTCTAAAGGTGCCTGAACTTGTAACTCTTTTTCTTGCCCGCCATCCCCACTTATCACCAGTATTTGGCCAATCTACAAGAGCATATGGTAAGCCTTCGCCAGAGTCATACTCAGAAATTGGATAAAGTTGAAGCCCAATTCATTGATTCTAGAAGCACTCCCATTATATACAACATGTGCACGACTCCCCCCAACCTCCTCCTTGGAAGACATTTAGTTGGAAATCTCTAACTCTGTTGATACCAATGGGAGTCTGAAACCATAGAAAAATAAAGAAACGTCATAATTCCACAATAGAAAGCAAACCATTTTTGGCTATAAAATATTAAAGAAAAAAATAATTAAAGGAGAAAAGCCAAAAATTAGGCATATTATCCAGGAAAACAAGATAGCTAATTTTCAACCCGAAGAAGTTATGCTTCAGATGAAGATAAATGTTAGACCTTTCAGCATGAGCTACAAAAACACTCTCCTCCCAAGGAAACATCAAAGCTGATCAGCAGAATGTTTGTGTATAATGCAGCATGCTTGGCATAAATACCTAAAGTTCAAAGCCATCTTTGGTATGAAATTAATACTAATATACTTAGAACAATAATTTTGAAGAACTTGGTAAGAAACAACAAAATTTAAAGAATATTTTCAAAACCCAGGCTCACTGCAACAAATATCACAAAACATGTTTGGAAAAGGATTTTTTGTTGTTAAACTGCAACATATTATGCTACCAGCCTTCTATGTAATAGCTCTAATAGGGGAATCAGACTGTACATACTGTGTTTCTGTCCCTAAAGATGTAGTCCTCTCTTTCATATCTGAGTCAAAATCAATATCTAAATAAAAAGTAAATAAATTTGGCATCACGTCAAAAAAAAGATGTGGTAAGTATTTTTTTAATTGATGCAAACAACCGAATAACTAGAACTCGTGAAGAGATGGCCCAGATGAGGACCAAGTTGGGGTTGGTATTGAAGCATGTGAGCGGAGGACCAGAAAAGGTAAATGCTGTGAATTATTTAACTAGAACTCCACCACCAGTGGAAGAGTGTTACTATGAAGAGGATGCGTATGCTGTGAATGATCAGACAGGGGGTTTCCGACCAAATGCCCAAGGATCCAACATGAAAAATTAGCGCCAAGGTCAAGGAAACCAAGGTCGGAACTATGGAAATTACAACCGAGAGGGTCACTATGTCCGGGATGGGAACTTCAATCGCGACAACAATTACAACAGGAACAACTATGGCAACAGGAACGATCGGGTTGGACCTTATGTTCCCCCTCAAAATCGAGAATGTGGTGCTAGGGAAACTGGAGGCAATATGGCGCGCATTGAAGATATGATGCAGAAGATGATGAGAAGGTTTGATGCAACTGATGAGAATGTGAAGGAGATGAGAAGCGACTTGTCTGGTATTGGACAAAAGGTTGACGCCCACGCAGTGTCAATAAAGCACCTAGAGCAACAGATGACACAATTGTCTACTACAGTGAACCCACGTCAACCTGGCACTCTTCCTAGCAACACCATTCAGAATACAAAGAATGACGGTCCTTGTATGACAGTTACTACTCGAGGGGGTAAGCAAACCATAGATCCACCTAGGCCGTCTGAGGTGGAAGTTGAGATTAGAAACGAAGATGATGTGATAGAGATTAGAGAAGAGTCTGAGAATGCAACAGAGAAAGAGGCGGAGATACCTCAGAAAGTGGTCCCCATACCTAGACCTCCACCACCTTTTCCACAGAGGTTAGTGAAGAAGACTGAAGATGGTAAATATCGCAGGTT